>JAVQJS010081583.1:0-12055 GCA_036024795.1 Galaxias rostratus
GACTCACCAAGGGACTCTCCCTCTCTCTCTCTCTCTCTCTCTCTCTCTCTCTCTCTCTCTCTCTCTCTGTCTTTCTCTCATTTGGCAAAGTCAGCGGTATTCCCTGGCTCCGCCAGCCACCTCTGCCTTCGTTTCATCTTTCAGACAGCGGGGGACGTAGGGAGTTATGCATGACAGACATCAAAGCCAGCTCAAGTCACAACACACACACACACACAAACACACCCACACACACACATGCAAGCGCCCCCACCTCCGCAGCACCATTCAAAAAATGGATGAGCGAACCACATAACTTTCTCTCTATGCTGCGTGACATCATGAGAGCCATTGGATAATGGAGGAGCGGGGGACGGCGTGAGATGGGAATTAGGTCAAGGTGTCTCAAATCTGACATGAATTATGTGAGTTGTGTAATTGTCTAGGACCACCCAGAAATGGGGGAGCATAAACGGGTCATCTTGCACCAAGAGGGACAGGCCCTCCTGCCTGAGTGGACCTGGGATCTCCTTTGTTTGTCTCCACCACTAGGCCTAACATGACTGAATCCCACTATTAGTCTTGCAACATGGGATATTGTTGAGATACTGCGCAAGGAAAACGCAGTGTGTTGAATTTCCGTCTGGCAAAGAGGCCGGATTGCTGTTTCCCATGGGCCGACCCCGTAAATTCAAATTCATCGAGGTTTACCTCATTAAAATCTGGTGTACAGTTTCCATGCCCATCATACACCCGTTCTAATGTCAACCATTCCACACACCAGCCATTACGCAACTGTACCCTAAACCAGAGAGATCATCAGCTGATTACATATTAGAGGAAGTCATATGATCTAAATAAAGATGATCTGGATCCAGCCCTAATCGGTTTGTGCATTAATCTAGGAAATGTATCTCAATCCACCCTTTGCAGTACAGTCTGTCAATAGCAATAGTCTTACATATGGATTTCTTATAAACCCGATCATACTCCAACAGCTGTCAAAACACGTTTTTTAAGTCGTCGTCAGAGCAACCCGAAGATAACAACAATGTTTGCGCTAGGCTGTAGAAAACCCCAGTGTCTGTACACTTACTGAAGATGCCAAACACCAGAAGCACCTCAGAAGCACAGCAGGAGAAACCTCCTTACGAACAGAACGAGCAGGAACCGGTTTATGCCCTGCAGCACTTTTAAGGATCATTGAACTCCAGTATGATTCTGTCATCCCCTCCTCTAATTACTAGACGAGCCAGCCAACCGGTCAGCCAGCCAGTCAACCAGACCCGGCACTAATGGCTAATAGCTTGTCATGGGAAGAAGGGAGCAGGGAGCGAACTCGTCCTGGTGCAACAGAATGAAAGACCACAGGGCTGAGGAGGGCAGAGTCAGGCTCTC
This sequence comes from Galaxias rostratus, assembly GCA_036024795.1. Classification (NCBI taxonomy): domain Eukaryota; kingdom Metazoa; phylum Chordata; class Actinopteri; order Galaxiiformes; family Galaxiidae; genus Galaxias; species Galaxias rostratus. The sequence continues at coordinate 1,378 of JAVQJS010081583.1, forward strand.
GTCACCTCTCAAGATGGGGAAGGTTGACCAGCTATCTATTGCAACAGTGTCAGTGTTGATAAAGAGATGTTTATATTGAGCGTGGCGATTCTGTCATTCTCGGGACATGTCAGCGTGCTTGTACGTGTTTATCTGTGTGCGTGTATGTGTTTGTATATGTTTGTGCAAGCGAATACCTTGGACAATACAATAGGTTCTTTGTGTTGTTCCATATTGGTTTTCTATGAACGATGTGGGGGCAAGAAGTGGTGTGCCTCGGCATGATAAAGGTATACTGCTCGCACAAAATTTAACAAGCAGAGGCTTAAGCCTGTATACAGTCCCCAAAACCAGGTCACATTTCCCTACAGCATTATAATTCACAGACTGTAATTGGTTGCAGCTTCCTCCTCTGTCCTGAAGCGAAAGCCATTAAGGGACAGCCATTTTCAAAGACGATTGTAATTGTCATCCCTTCCTGCAATCGCCACCGGCCAAGTAATTGCATTCTACATGGGCACACAATTCCACGGTGAGGTTAAACTCTGCAGGAAAATATTGCTTTTGTTATCTTGTAATAATCCCAATGTCATTGTCCCCTCTTAATCCCCTGTTTTGTTCAAGATTAAAGGTTCCTGATTACGTGGATAGGACTGTGTAAAAGACAAACCGACCCGCTCACTGATAAAAACACACAGTAGACTTTCCCGTGCATGTTGTGTAGTCTACACTGTACAACAATCAGGCCAGTATTCTAGCTACAGAAATATGCAGTCATTCTGTAGTATTTCATTGCAAGAAACATGTATTGACTATTTTGTCATATACAATTTCTCTGACTAAATCAATAGTTAATTAGTGTATCAGAAATCACCACAACCCCATCACCTTTCATGTGCTACATTGTTTCCAATACACATTCATTTCACACAAGATGACGAATGTAACATTTAAATAAAATCGTGTCAACTGCTCCGTAGCCTACTATGTATACACATGTCTGTGGTTTAGGTTCCAACTACAATATGTGTTCATTTGCATTCATATAAAAGTTGATAAGCTGAAAGGTAGTATATTATTCCAAGAGGAATCTCTAAAGAGGGGAAGCTGAAGGGTTGTACATTATTTAAAGAAAAATAACTAAAGACGAAGGCGTCACCTTCTGGCTATCGTCCGCATTGCACTTGGTGGCAAATCGATCAATGCCGAATTCTATTTAGGACATCAGTCCGTTTTCCAAATAGTGTAGGTTTTGGAGATTTACAATTAATATAATTCAATTTGACATAGCAATTTGTGCATTCTTATGGCGTAGTGTATGCCAACAAAGGACAGGAAATACATCTTACGAGTTACAAAAAGCAGGCTGTTTGTTCAGGAACGATTAAAAGACTGCACTGCAACTGGCGTCTACTTATAATTTACCAATCTATTTTTATGTCTTGTATGTATCCAAATTTAAAGCATGTTCCACATTTATTAGAAACACCCTGCTTTTTCTCGACCGGTGGTGAAAACTGTACCTAGTGTTGGCTTTCAAAAAAATAGGACGGGGCGGTTGTATGCTTAGTTTGACATCTGCTTTCGAAGAAGTTTAGGTTCAGATGATTGAGTTCGTACTCCAGAGCAGGTCGTTCTAGAGTGATCAGAAACTATATTTTCGGGCAATATCTCTAGAAACTTTTTCCCGTGAAGTATTTCCTTTGGTCTACAATTTATTATCTTTCTATGTTTTAGTTAGATTATTCATAATAATTTTAACAAATTGGCCTGTACAGTATTCCGTTGATAGGCAAGGATGAGCTGTATTGCTGTTATTGTTTTTATTTGTTTGCTTCAGTTCTACTATGCCACAGGACAGGTAAGTCCCAACTATATAATTCAGGCACATTGATTTCATCCGATATGTCCAGTAATTTCTGACGGGAAATTGTATGTTTTCATGATTTATTTTGTTGTAAATATGCTGGCATCAAAAGCCTAACTATTTTTAATTGATGAAATTATTTATTTTCTTTCAAATGAATAATACATGATATACCTACATACTGTACCAGTCAAAAGTGTGCACACACATTTCTTTTAAATTGGCTGGTAGTTACCTACAGTATGTTGTATTTGACATTGCATTTAAATGATTGGCATTGTATACAAATAATGTGTTAACCTTTTAGACTAAGACTTCCAATTGACTTCCATGTAATTCTGAAAACCCACAACTAAATGATAGAGTTTTACCACTAAGGTGCATAGTACACTTAAGGGAAATGAAGAGCACTCAAAATAATTGGTCATTTAGAATGAGGTAGAAATTGGTTTCCAATTTGAACATTTTGAGGTTAGCTTTGTGTTTGGGTCAACAGGTCACTAACTCCTGGCCCTTGTCCAATTTCCATGCCAGTGTTGGAAACTTTTCACAATAAGCTATGACTCTGGACACCTCACCTCTATGTATAGACTTTTCACCTTGTAGCCTGCTTGTGTTTCAGTAAACACATATGCTCTATCCTTCTGTACAAAGAAAGTTGTCACACACATGCTGTATGGATTTCCGTTTTTTATTCTGCTCAATAACTGTCCAAGGCCTTTTCATTCACTTTACACTAGTGTGTTTGAGTACTTGTCTCTTTTTTACAGGCTGGTCACTGACAATACACAATTATTGATAGAGTGGTATTTATAAACAGCTTAAGTGTTAGGTCAGGTCAGCCATTCAGCCAAACCAGGAAACATAGGGACTTGACATGCTTTGCTCTCCTGGTAATGTTAAGATCAAGTTGACAAGTGAAGTTACTGTGGTTCATGTTCAGTCTCTCTTTGGCCCCAAGGAGTGTCCTACAAACCAGGAGCTGCAGACCTCCCTGCAACAGATAGAGAAGATGCTGGCGGCCCATGAAGCCACCTATCAGCAAAGCTTGCGCTCACTGAGAAAGAAGCTGAGTGTTCTGCAGAGTTCCACCTCTAGCGCCAGGAATCAGAGGAACGGTGAGCAAGACTGGCCGACGGATGTGATACATGTCTTTAGATGTTGGTGTAAAGCTCACCGCAATGTTGGATGAAGCTCAGTGAACTTCTTCAAGTCTATCTCTTCGTGTACCGACACAAAATTAGACAATATTAAAAGAGTCACGAAATAACCATAGGGAACCCACCTTTAAAAAAAGAAATTTGTGACGAGGCATATAAAATTATTATTATTATTTTTTTTTTTAAACATTGGCATTGGAAGGATACAGTTTTTTTATTAAATATAAAATGAAATAATTAAAGACAGTTTTATTGAAAGTTTAAATAAAGGTTTAATACAAACAATGAAAATAACTAGTTGATCTCTTCCCCAGCCACCTGTCCAAAGCCAGAAAACCTGGCCAATGGCAGAAGGCTAGGCAGGGTGTTTGCTCTAGGACATGAGGTTCACTTCCTGTGTAAAGCTGGCTACGAGCTGCTGGGTCCACAGACCAGAGTTTGTCTCGAGTCCCTTAAGTGGAGTGGCCAGCACCCCACATGCAGAGGTGAGTCACCGGAACAAAGACACTTCAAGGCTGTTCCAGTTGCTTTTGACCTAGGCCACCAACCAGTATGGTCATTGAAACACTTCACTGGTACTGACATTGTTGTTTTGTTTGTGGTTAATGTATGTGTAACGTCACTTTGTGTCCAGTCCTTAACAGCGGCAGCCATTCCCTTCCGTTCTTCTCCCCCGACTCCCCCACCACCTCTTCCTCTTTCTACCTTTCCCCATCCCCCCCTGCACCCTCCTCTTTGTCGTCCCTCCGTTCCTCATCTACATCCACCCCTCCTTCACCATTTGTGCGCACGTCTCGTTGCACCCAGTACCAGGGCTCAACTCACTGCACCTGTGATGTGGGCTTCACAATATCAGGCCGGGACAACAACGTCTGCACAGGTGAGACCCAGGCCACTGCTGACCTTTCATTTGTGACACAATGTTAAACAATACTTTTTGTTGGTCCTGTCATGTGATAGCTTTTAGTAAAACTCTATGTATATCACTGTATGTGTGCATGTATGTGTGGGCTTTCCCTCTAGACATTGACGAGTGTGAAGTATTCCCCTTGAGCCAGCCTGGTCGTCTGTGTATTCACACGTGCGTGAACACGCCTGGCAGCTTCCAATGTGTGTGTCCCCTGGGCTACGAGCTAACTAGAGACCAACGCAGCTGCCAAGGTTGGACTAAAAAGTTCACTCCAGCCAACACACCATATGCTACCATCGACATCGTGGGCAATTTCACTCACTAGTTTATTCATCTGTTTTGTTATTGTACTTTGCCATATATCATTGGACAGTGTTCCGCTCCATTTTGTACCTGCTGTTCATCCCACTGTGCCCTGGTTCTTTGTAGACATCAATGAGTGCGAGCGTAGTCACCACAACTGCACCTCGGACCAGCTGTGTGTCAACACCTACGGGGGCTTCCAGTGTGTGCAGGTGGACTGCCCCCGCCTGTCCAACGCTACGTACATCAAAACCTCGTCCATGTAAGTTGCCGGCTTCCTTGAAATTGGAAGTTCTTTGATTAAGGGGGAGCCTCACTATAAACAGTGATCCTAGAAGGACATTATTTATGTTGTGCTTTCTATAGCGAGGACAGGTCCAAAGAGCTTTAAGTTCATTGTTACCCCATTCCTACCACAGCTGTCCCTTAGCCTCGAATAAGCTCAGTCCCAAAACGTGAGGGATGCTCTAGTGTGTTCCCCTGAGACACTGGCTAAAGATGTCACCCACGGATTGTCCCACTGAAATCTCAGACGTCATCATGGTGGCTGGTTTGTTGTCATGCTGCTGCGCTTCATATGTGTGTTGCTCGAGTCAAAGGGGTTCCCGTGTCCATATCAATTTGTCTTCTTTTTGCAATTCGTTCCTTCACAGTGCTCAAGCGTCTCACTATACGTAAAAGGAAAAAATCCCACAATAGATTACTGATTACCTGACCATGGCTCAATTCAGCGAGCTGCATGACCGATCTCTTATCTTGACCTCCCTCCTTCACTTCTCTACCCCACCGCCCCCACCAGGCGCTGCGAAAGGAACCCTTGTGTGATGGGCGACACGGCCTGCTCCCAGGCGGCCAACTCCATCTCTTACCACTTCCTGTCCGTGGTTTCCAACCTGTCCGTCCCACGCACACTCTTCCGCGTGTCCGCTGCCCGCGTACTGGGCGACACACTGCGCTTTGGCCTGTCCAGCGGCCGCGGGCGCAGCCACTTCAGCGTGCATCGGACCGGCCGCCAGACGGGCACCCTGGTGCTAGTTTCGCCGGTGCAGGGTCCCGCCCAGCTGGAGGCTGAGGTGGAGATGAGCGAGCTGGAGAGACGGGTGCTGCTGGGTCGCTACCTCACTAAGGTCACCTTGTTCGTCTCGCCATATCCATTTTAAGAATGCCAATGGATAACAGGAATATGAGGGAGAGCAGGGTAAGAGAACATAACTAGGGTATGTAAGAAAAGGTAGAATTTGAAGGAAAAAGAAAGGGGGGTGGCAATATCTTTTTGCAAGAGACATTTTGTAAGAGTGTGTTGATTTTCTTTCCCGTTTGATATATTTATATTTTTTTCCCTGGGTATAATGTTTGGATATCACTGCATCTGCATTGTCAATAACTTCTTACATAGGTACTTCCACACCATGATGAGATGTTTAATACGAATAGGAAGAGATTTTTTGCATGATTGCGTGTGTGAAATTTCTAGTTTGTAAAATGCAATGATGAATATAATGTACAAGACTGGTAGAGCAGCATTTAGTAGTAAACCAGCTCTTTTTCTGTAACAATAGTAAGGGAGAAAAAATATACTATAATGTAAACTAATAGGACACTTCTTTGTCAGTAATTGTGCAATTTGTTATTCACATTTTTCTATATTTGATCTTGGAGAGTGGTACAATACAATGCCATCAACAAATCTGTAAAAAACTCTCTAAAATTTCTATTGTATTAGGTCATTAAAATGCTGACTTGTGACTTGCGTGATTTATTTGTTAGATGTCCTGTCAAAATCAGTTTGTGTCTTACACAGCATATCTTGGCCCAAACCATCTATTCAGTCCTATGCAGCACATTTGTAGTTGGTCGTTTTGTGAGAGGTCAAAAATGTATCACTTCCCTGCCAGACAGCACACATAAGGACTGTCTCAGCCTGTGCCCCCATATGTACCCAGGCTAACACTTAAATATAGGGTTCAATATCAACACACATGCCCATCCTCACATGTGAACACTTTTAGAATGTCACAGGTCAGCTTTCAAATGTTACCAATGTAGATGTAGATGATGCGTGTGTAAACATTAAGGGTCTCTGAATGCAGCAAAAGGCCTCATGGATCAGACTAGACCAGTCTGTCTTCAGCACTAGGTGTAGTTATTTACCTCCAGACTCAGAAGACCCTTAGCACGTACCCCTACCACAAATGGGTTTTCTATCAACAGTGGTTAAGTATTGTGGAAACTTTGGAGCCAATCATACAGGCTGGATAATTGAAGACGCTAAAAAACTAATCTCCTCAAGCAAGTGATGGATTGGACTACACAATGAAGAGTAGAGTGGCCCATTCATTGACATTTTCCAGGGGGCGATGTGGTGTACTAACATATCGTTGACTGCTCTAGACTCTGCCTTGTCCTCTGGCCAAATACAATGAATCATTCCAGATGACATGTCAGTTGAGTGGGAAAGATGTAGCAAATAATAGCTAAATCCAAAGGTAAAGAAAATTGTAGATTTCACAACAAACACCCTGGTAAGTGCGATACTAAAGCAGTTATTCAAAGATCCCCCACAAATACTAAACAGTACCTTAAATTATGAATGCAATTCTGATGCATCCAGAATGAATACATTACACAAACTGTAAAAACCAGCAGACTTTATTATCAACAAACTGTCCAATATCATCTGTACAGAACAAATAAAAATGTAAATCGAGCCATAAAATGGACTGTTATAGTATAGGTCAAGTAAATGGCATCATCGATGAAAGCAATTGGACCTCCATAAAATGTATTCACAAAAACATCTTAATCATAATCGCATTTTAGACATTGTAACGGTCATCATCTTTTCACTTGAAAGCTTTTGACAGACATTAACAGCTATGGATCAATATAGATATAATTACTCGAGCATACTCTGATGCACAAAGAACTGTGTTGGTTCAACTGCTTTGCGGCTTTGCTGGTCTCTTTGCCGGCCATGTTCATGCCTCACACACCTACGGCTCAGCATACGTCGGGAGCCAGAGTTGAGTAGTCAAAACCCGGAAAAAAGGGGTTGGGTGGGGGGTTAGTACTTCTTCAAGGTAAAGTATCCCTTATTGGGATTGTCATAGTAGGCCACATTGAGCAACTGATATTTTGTGAAGCAATAGGGGCAACTCAGCAACTCAAAATGTATAACTGTTAACAAGCCATGAGGAAATGAACTCAAGAGAACTGAGGAGCAGTGTCCTGATAACCGATCAACAAAGAATGCACGATACAGCCTTCTGTTAAATGAACAGAACGGAAATGCTCTGGGGTTTAGAATGGTTTTCACAAGTTCAAATGAGTTCAACTCATTTCACTTCCGTCTGTGTGAATCAAATCATTCAAAATTACTCTGAATAGTAGCATTGATGGTTTTAAATGAAAAATGGCAAAGTATTTAACAACAACAACAAAACAATCAGAGAAAGCTTTGCCAACTGCTTTGACTGCTGGAACAAGACGCTTCACAGGCTGCAATAAGAAGGCAACAAGAGAATATTTAATAAAAAAGAAAAAAAAGAAAGAAAAAAAAAACGTTGACCATTAGTAAACAAATAAATAAGGCTATGACCAAACAAAATATATATATTTATAGATATACAATAACCAAAAAAATGTGCAATGGTTCCAGTATCTTTTTTAAACAGTTTGATCACATCTCTAACAGCCTGTAATACGTTTGAATGCACTCCGAGGTGGAAACGTGGACACCAGAATGGACGACTTTTTTCTGACTAAATTAAAGTGAATGCTGTTGCGCATCAGTGTGTACCTTTAGCCACCTGGGAAGAATGGACATGAAGCTGTTTCTGCATGGCCATGCCAGCCCTCAGGGTGGACAGTCCCAGGTCAGACTCTTTGTATGGCACTAGGGGGGGGTTGGAAAGCTTCCCATTTCCACGGGGGCCTTCTGTTTCTACAAGCAAAGCAGACTACTAGCTGAGCGTCGTGGGGTATGAGGCTGACCCACCGGCGGGGTGGCATGGACGTGGATCTCCCGAGTGGCTCAGTGGAGGACAGTCTTCAGCAGGCTGCCTGGCAGTCCCATGGCAAACCCAGTCAACAAATTCACTTGGTCAACTCTAAACGTTGCACCCCCGACCCCTTCCAGCAAGACAACAATAATGCACCACATGACAAAGCATTCCATCACCTTACACCCACCCCCACACCCACAACCCACACATATACACACACGCACTCACCCACACACACACACACACACCCACCCACCCACACACACTGCAGTAACCATCAAAATCTTTGAATAGATCAAAAGAAACCATCTCTTCTATGTAACACTTAATGCCAAAACAGAGCGGCCGTTTCTTCCCCTCACCCAGCAATCCACCCACCTCAACCCAATCCCACACAGCAGTGAGAAGCCAGCAAAGAAATATTGCATCTAGACAAGATGCGTAAGAAAAAGCAGTAAAAGGAGACCACAGCGGGAATAACCGAGACAGAATCTATAAACAACACTTCTGCACACCGCCAACGCTGTGACCCTGCCGGCGGTGGGGAGTGTCATGGAGAGCCGAGTGGATCGGAGTCTTTTCTACAAATGTTTTCTGTGGGAGCGACACACAGAGAAGAAGCGGGCTCCGCCAAAGACAGCCCCGTACAGTCAGTCAGGCTTCCTTACAGTCACAGGCACGTCCACTCTCATGCCAAGGGTTTGATGGGCTAGGGAGGGCAGTCTGGGAAATGTAGTCCCAACGTGGCCCCTCCCACTGTGGTCGGGAAGAAGAAGCCGTTGGGGCAGTTTCATCAGGCGTGGGCGTGGGCGCTTTCTCTGTTCCTTTTCTTTTTCTGTGGTCATCCCGACCCCCCCTCTCCCCCCTCCCCCGGAGGCGGAGCGGGGCGCCCTCTACCGGTCCTTGAGTTCCTGTGTGACGCGCTTGGTGATGCGGCCGCACAGCAGGCCGAAGAGGAAGAGGATGGACACGCCAAGGCCGATCATGGCCAGGATGTAGTTCTTGGAGGGGGAGGTCATCACCTGCATGGCCAGGTCCGAGAAGCCCTCGGCTGGAGCCATCTGGAGGAGGAGAACGGCGGAATAAGACACTTCTTACGGAGACGAGCCCACATGAAAGGGTTTGCCTTAGAAAATAGTAAACATTTGCAATACAGGTCATATTTTTTGAATTCTTCATTCAAATCTACAACGAAACCTGAGATAATAAAAAAACAACAAAAAAAAACAATGGAGTTCAGTCAACAATTCTTCTAAAGAAAAATAATCCACTAGTCATTTTCTAAGAAGGGATGGAGGTTGGATAGAAGCATCTGTTGAAGGATACAGACCTTGGCGGCAAAGTTCCACATTTCAATACGGTCCTGCAGCCTCTTCTTACACTCTGGCTGCAGACGGACACGCTTGTCCTGCAGGGACTCCATCAGACAGGACATCTCTGAAACACACCACAGCCACACAGTCAACGGACATCCGACCACGCAGTAAGTCTGCTCGGTACGTTGGACTTTGATTTCTGAGATAATGATGGTGATGGTGATACTCACGCCGTCCTCGCCCCGGAGGGATGGCCGCACAGTGGTGTTTGATGTCCAGGGCGCAAGCCGTGTGAAGGACCGGGTCCACAAAGATGTCGGCCTTGCTCTCCTTCAGAATGTTCAACACTTCCTGCAAAGAGGAGACGGAGGTGGGAATGACCAATACGACACTTTTTCTGGATTTTGCCACAGGTAAAAAAGCAATGGATGTCTGCATGTGTAAGCAGGGACGCGTTCAAAAGGAGGAGGAGGAGGATGGACACCTTTTTGCAGCCCTCCTGCTTGATCTTGAGCAGTTGGGTCTTGAGACACTCCTCCACCTGGCCCGTCTGCTCCTGGGCCGCCGCCTCCTCGGGACACAGCCGCGAGATCTGGGAACGAGACACACAAGGTAGTGGGGGGCCAGTGGGCGGGGCTGCTAAACCACTGGGCCACTGAGCAAAGCACTTCACTCTAAATTGCTCTGAAGGGGACTGTCCCTGCAATCTCATCTGCTTAATGATAAACAGGTACATGGAAACAGTAAATGCCACACTTTTCTGCTGGAGTCTGAGGAACGTCCACTACATGATGTAACCAAGGAAACAGAAGGTCATACTAGATGAGATGACACTAGGGGACGCAAAACACGAGCAATGTGTTCCTACTTTGACTTCCATTTCTCAAACCCTTGACAAATACATTCTGTGAGTGGCTAGCTAGGCCGCGGTGGAAAGGGGGGCGTCACCTCCTCGGTGCAGTGGATCTGGAGCTGGGGGTCCAGCCTGTAGTCCAGGGCTGACTCCTGAAGAATAACCCGGATCTGCTCCTCACAGTCCGGTGACAGGCGCTGTGATCGCGCGCGCGCGCTCACACACACACACACACACACACACACACACACACACACACACACACACACACACACACACACACACA
>JAVQJS010081609.1:0-11146 GCA_036024795.1 Galaxias rostratus
CACACACACACACACACACACACACACACACACACACACACACACACACACACACACACACACACACACACACACACACACACACACACACAAACAAGAAGATCCCCTCAAAAAGCTTGCTTTGCCTTGCCCATCTTACCCAATTTGGCAAATGTCTCTTGCCCTACCGCAACGCAATCGTCATGACATTGCCTTCGGACCCGAAACAGTGCCTCCTTGGTTGCGATAGATTTCTCCAGCAGCTCTGCAGCCTTCTCCCAGTCTTCGTGAAAGTACGCACGGACGCCACTGTAATACAATCCATCGTACGATGGGAACAGTCCTGTGAAAGAGCCAGTGGAACTAACAATGCCTGCAACAGGAGATGTGAAATAATGGATTAAATGAAAAAATATGAGCAACGCCACGTAGACAGTGAAATAATTTGAGTGAAGCGCCATACTGCGCTGGGATCTTTAGGAGTAAAACAGAATGGGAGGGACTAAGCATGGCAACGGTCAAAGGAAGTTTTTCTCAACTTTCCTGCCGTAGCTTGTCCGCCCTTCTTTTCAGGGCTAATTTAGTGATTGCCTTGGGAGAAATAGGGTCTACGAATCTCACCAGGATCTGAAGTCTAGTTTTTTTAGTACATGGGACCAGCTTGATGGTTTATTCACTTTTGATTCCTAGATCAATATGTCAGAAAATAATATAATTTTTTTGGTCTGTTTTTTTTATTTTTTATTATATAATTCTTTAGCTTCAGCTCCTTATGATAAATATTAGATTATTTTTTAATATCCAAACTATTTCTACATGTAGGTCAAATGCGTAATAAATAATATAGAATAAAATTGCAAAAAAAAAAAAATCCAGGGCTTTAAAACCTGCGTCTACTTAGTCACTTATCTAGTGATTTAAGATTCTGTAAATGACCAGCACTATTTTAAAACATAAATGGCATTGATCAACAATGGGCTTTTTCTGTGACAGTACATATTGCTTATTTCAAATAGGAACAGCTCCCAATTATTCGTTTGGGTTTGTATACCATAATTTACGGCAATCCTGATGACAGTGATCACTGGCGTGCGCTAATGCAGCGGCCTACGACAACACAGAGACCGGGACTTGGAGGCGTTGCTTTGGTTCATTCAGCAGGGAGACCGAGGGAACAATCACAGCACCACAGACACAATCTAAAGCCAGTGAATCAGAAGTTGGGGTTAAAACTCCAAACAAGTGTCTGAGTGAAAGGCAGGAATAGCTGGTAGCTTGACATGGCGGAAGTTAGCGATGTTTTGATGTCAGTTTTGTCCACAATTCGGGTTCCAAGGCCCGGAGACCGTGTCCACAAAGATGAATGCGCCTTGTCATTTGCCTCTCCGGTGAGCCACCCATCCACTTCTTTCGTACCAACTGTAAAGCATGTTAACTAAATAGCAATACATTTAGTCATTTTTACTCTTGTGCAATATGCTTTTTTAAACTTTCAATCTGTTGAAGTAGCCATGCTATTATTATTGAAACGATAACTAACTCTAACTTAGCTAACTAGCTAGCTTGCTAATTTTTTTAGCTGAAGAAGCAATTGCTATGCTAACTTGGCTAACCGTAGGGCTGTAGCGTTAGCTCATTTAGTTGTAGCTAATGTTAGCTTGCTAGCTAGGCTGCCTTTAGCATTTGAAGCTAATAATGTGCCAGGAGCTGTCAGGCAGGTTGTTGACACAATATTAATTAAGCATAATGTTACTTAACCTTACTATTGGCTTCTTGGCGTTAGCTACAATCTATCTGCATAAACTATCTAGCTTACTCACCTTACCACGTTGCTAAATTAGCCGACAGTTTATTTAAAATTAAGAGACATTAAAGTGCTTTGATTTCCGTAGTCCGGCTTTGTGCATTTTTTTGTCTCCGTCTCTGGTTAAGTGTGTGTCACTGTAGACCAACTTTCATGTATACATTCAAGTAATCACTTTTTTCCTCTTCTCCCAGGAGAGTGAGGGGGGCCTGTATGTATGTATGAACAGTTTTCTAGGTTTCGGAAGCCAGTATGTGGATAGACATCATGCTAGGACTGGTCAGAGGGCTTACTTGCACATCACTCGGACTCGTAAAACTCAGGTAAAGGTGTCCATGCAAAGATAATCGCATTAAGTATACAAATCATTCCCAATTATACTTCATTTGACAAAAAGCTGTCTCTTATCTACTTAAATTCGTTGTAAATTAATCTACATGGAATGGGATAAGTCATGCCAAAGACCATTGCTTAGTTGTTTCAAATGTGGTTTCTACCAGAAGGAAGATGACAATAATTCTGGATCTGGGGACCCACCCAAGAAGAAGCCCACTAGATTAGCCATAGGTAAGAGCGATGGACAGTTTTTACCTAGGAAGATATTTTACTTGTACTATTTATTGTTTAAAAAATGATTGTATATGTTTGCCTTTCCTCCGTTGCTCTTAGGGGTAGAAGGGGGGTTCGATGTGGAACAGGAGCAATACGAAGAGGATGTGAAGGTAGTTCTGTTCCCAGACAAACAGGAAGTGACTTCAGAGGACCTTGCTGGCATGCCTGATGTTGTGAGAGAGCGGGTGAGACACCAACATAAAAACTTCTCGCGTGATCTGAAAATTCTTCTTCACTCTGCTTTAATTCACAAAAGTCTCCTGCACAGATTTAGATGAGTGAAAGATGGAAACAATGTAGCAATGTATTGCTGACCCTTTTTTTATCCTTCATTATTCCTGTTCATGGAGCTGTTTGCTGCGAGACACTGTCGTGTTTGTGCCATCGAAAAGTGAACCAGTTTCAACCGCTCCACAGGTGTCCCTGTCCATGGCGGGGCTGATGTCGGCAGACTCCATGTCGCACATCCTGCAGGTGCAGCAGTGGGACGGAGAGGTGAGGCAAGAGTCGCGGCACGCCGCCGACCTCAAACAGCTAGACAACGGTGTCAAGATCCCACCCAGGTGAGACAAAACCTATCCAAGCTTACTGTTCCAAAAACAATAAGTCACAGTCAACGGGAACTGCAGTCTCTGTGGTACTCACACGCTGCGGGTTCCTCTCCTCTTCCTCCTCTACCCAGTGGCTGGAGGTGTGACGTGTGCGACCTGCAGGAGAACCTGTGGGTCAACCTGACGGACGGCAAGGTGTTGTGTGGCCGCAGGTACTTCGACGGCTCCGGGGGCAACAACCACGCCCTGTTGTATTTCCAGCAGATGGGCTACCCTCTGGCTGTCAAACTGGGCACCATCACGCCGGACGGAGCAGGTAGGCCCCAGAAAAACGCCGTATTTCCGGTAGCGGAGAGAAAACGCACGAGGCATGCCTCGAACGACGCTCTCCCTCTCGGCGAGGAGGAGCGAACGGGCTTTGTTTACGAAGCAGCCACGATAAGAACCTGTAGACCACCACCCGGTCATCTGAACGGCCTTGCCTGTGGTTTGCAGATGTGTACTCCTACGATGAGGATGACATGGTGCTGGACCCCAAGCTGGCTGAACACCTGGCACACTTCGGCATCAACATGATGACCATGGAGAAGGTAATGTCCCGCACTCCCAGATGTCGGCGCTGCAGATTCCATTCTGTCTGAAGGGCCAGCTCCTGTTGTTCATTCATTATGGCGGGTGTATGGATGGATTGTTCAAAGCAAAACTGTATGTAGTGTTGTTGTCTTTGGTAATTTGTTTGAAATATTTTTGCTGTTTTTCCGTGATGGCTGCCTTTCAGTCTTTGCTCTAGAAGTTATGAATGACAAAATGGCTCAGGAATATTGGATAGTTCCTTGTTGGCTGACCTCCAGACTATCATAGTTGGTTCTTTCTTGAAAGAGCTGTTTTTTAAGCTTGCGTCACAACGAGAGTAAGATATTCCGCTGCGTTTCATCCTCTCATCAATGAACCAGCACTTCTTTTCATCCTCTAAACCAACATTTTTGTTCCCTGCACCAAAATGTTTTTCTACCGCCCACTTTCACTCCCTCTACTTGATTTTGTCTCTCAAATGAATTCCTGTCACTCTCGTTTCACCATATCCCCATTATAACGACCACCTGTTCACCGCCCTCCCCCCACCGTCTCCCATCGCACGCTCTTAATTTCCTCCACACCTGCCCCCCTCTCTCTCTCCCCACCTACCTACTCTCTCTCTCGCTCTCTACTCCCTGTCTCTTTCAAACTCCCATCTGTTGATGACTCTCGCATTGCCCCCTCCAGACGGAGCGGACCATGACTGAGTTGGAGATAGCGGTCAACCAGCGGGTGGGGGAGTGGGAGGTGATCCAGGAGTCCGGCACCACCCTGCGGGCGCTATGGGGCCCTGGCCTCACTGGCATGAAGAACCTGGGCAACAGCTGCTACCTCAACTCCGTCATGCAAGTGCTCTTCACCGTACCCGACTTCCAGAGCAAGTGGGTGTCGCGACCATTACTTACCGATTCGTTCTTCCTTTCAAAATATCACGATGTCAATCTATATCCGTGTCAAAACACTCCGTTGTTCCCATGTTCTACAGATACATGTTAGTTCTGGGGGCAGAGGAGTTGTTTGGGCTTGACTTTATTTAATTTTTTTTTATCTAGGTACGTCTCCAGCATTGACAAGATCTTTGACGAGGCATCGAGCGACCCCAGCCAGGACTTCAAAACCCAAGTGTGAGCATCTCCTTCAGATAGGAGTGGCCTTAGACCCAGGGGATTTCCTTTTGAGCATGCGCTTGTTGGCCGCCGTCCAAAGACCAAACCCTTTCACCAGTAGATGTCGCTAACATCGTATGTGCAGAAATAAGCGGTAGACATTTGACATTTATATTTTGACATTTAACATTTCTTTGACACTGTTGTTCAAAACAACTCACAATGAGAGAACATTGACAGTTGCCATGTTCAGTTCAGTGCCTTGCTCAAGGGCACACTGGTGGTGGTGTTCCTATGTTGGATTTGAACTCATGACCATCGTCACCAGGTAGCCGTCTTACCCACTACACCTACATAGATTTTTTTTTTAGAGGTGTGTGCCAACTGTTTGTAACCTAGCAACATTCTGTATTCCACACATACCGTATTTAAGTCAACCTTCCGTTTAAGTTGACCCCATGCTTTGGCGATAAAAAAATGATGGATCAATATTTTTTCTATATTTTATGGTTTAGGCCTAGAAGGGAGTCTCTCTCTAGACTAAAGCATAAATGAGTACGGCAGCAACAACTAATTTAAGGTCCAGAGACAAAAACATCGTTTTTCACTATTTTAATAATTATCACTGACCTTATGAATAAAATCATGAAACCTAGAACTCTTGAGCCGTTTAATCGTTCACATGTCGACTGCAGACTACGAAGCGTGTCTACTTTCGTTTTCTAACTTCACTTACTGCAGATAGACGTAGTTCTCCAAATTAGGTCGTATTGGTTGAGTTTAAGTCTACCCCCTCAACTTTGCAGTTTTTATCTCGATTCAAATGTCTTCTTGTGCCTGCGCGAATACGGCATTACCAATATCTCCTGTGCCCCTTAACACCAACTTCCCTCTGTCCTTGTTCTCTTGGTATCTCCTTGTGTCAGAAAGTGGAACACGTCTGCACAGCAGGGACACCCCCCCCCGACACACAGACACACACACACACACACACACACAGCCCCGCAAACATACTCTCTATGTTCCACATACTCCCTTCATATCGGCATCTGGCATCTTGTCTTCCTTCTACTCTGCTTTGCTCGGTTTCACGTTCATGTCTTTAAAGTAAGTCACATACGACTCGTGAAATGACTCTCCCCGGGCCTACCAACAACGACTCTACCTTTAGGTCTCGGCTCCTTTCGCCAGCGCTTGTTGTTTTCACTATCCAGTCGATCGATCCTCCACCGGACTGCTTACATGTCCACTGAGATGTATCAGAGATTTCTGTCTTATCCGCAGAGCCAAGTTGGGCTATGGCCTGCTGTCTGGAGAATATTCCAAACCAGCCCCCGACCCGGGTGATGACCCCAACACCTCCGCTGAGCCCAGGGTGAGAACCAATCCCGGGGTCACTTATAAGACGTTCTCAAGGGTTCTCCGACCACGAGTGTGATATCTATCGGGTGTTGGTTGATGGGATGGTTTTGTTTTGTTTTTTGTTTTGGCAGGGTGACCAGGTCGGCATAGCGCCGCGCATGTTCAAAGCGCTCGTTGGGCGGGGCCACCCGGAGTTCTCCACCAACCGGCAACAGGACGCTCAGGAGTTTTTATTGCACTTCATTAACATGGTGGAGGTAAATCCATCTCTCTCCTCATCTAACTGCACTGACCTCCCTGTCTGTCCTCTCTACGGCGTGCTACCACTTCCTGTTCGGTCCCATCGGGCTCTTAAAAACTCCTGAAAGTCCCTCGTGCCCCATTTTATTCCCACAGAGGAACTGTCGCTCGGGGACCAACCCCTCGGAGGCTTTCAGGTTCCTGGTAGAGGAGAGGATTGTGTGCCAGCAGTCACACAAAGCCAAATACACGCAGAGGGTGGACTACATTCTCCAGCTCCCTGTGCCCATGGACCAGGCGACTAACCCAGGTGAGGGGCTGATGGGAACTGTAGTCAAATTCTCATGGCATCCACAGACCGTTTAAAAATCCAAATCTTTGACATATGTATCTAAATAAAAGGCCTTAATTAGCATAATGCTTTAGAATGTTTTAAATTCTAATTGACTCTTCCTCTTTGGACCCAAGCTCAATTATTACGTCGAATGTTTCTGTAGGAAGAGGTTGATCAACGTCTGTGTATGATCATATCAGGCTCCGTGCTAACTTTTTTTTTTCATACTTCCGTACGATCAGAGGAGCTGCAGGAGGCGGAGCGTCGGCGTGAGGAGGCGGACTCCTCCGGGGGCCCGCCCCCCGTCACGGTGCGGGCCTGCATCCCCTTCACCGCGTGCATGGCGGCCCTCAGCGAACCGGAGACCCTCACAGACTTCTGGAGCTCCGCCGTGCAGGCCAAGACCACTGCCACCAAGTGAGGAGAGCCAACGGGGACTCCCATGGTTAGGGCTCTGACAGAATGAACAGAATGAATGCGTGACGATGCGTTTACGTGTTCCCCTCTTTAGGACGACCCGCTTTGCGTCTTTCCCGGACCACCTGGTTATCCAGATCAAGAAGTTTACTTTCGGCCAGGACTGGGTCCCTAAGAAACTGGGTAAGTTAGGAGCTGTCTTTAAAATGTAAAATGAGTGTGTTTTAGTTGCCTTTTTTAGTTTGGTCATTGGAAAAGTAAAATCCGGTTTTGATCCGGTTCAGACGTGAGCATCGACGTTCCCGACACGCTGGACCTGAGCGCGCTGCGCGGGACCGGCCAGCAGCCGGGAGAGGAGCTCCTTCCGGAGGTGGCCCCGCCCCCACTCATGACCCCTGACGTGGAGGTCAAAGGTATCCTGGGTTCCCATGGCAACGAGGAGGACGACTCGCTCTACTCCCCACTGCTGTGTCAGTCTGTCTGTCGTTTTTCTGCTCTTTTCCTCTCTCCCTTACTGACACCACGTTTGTTCGTCCGCCATCTTTTCCTCTTTTTCTTTCGTTCCAGCTTTTATGTTTTCCACGGTTCGTTGTGTCACGTTTTTTGTTTGGTTCATTTGTCGACTCATTTCCTCGAAGTAAGGTCGCTTGAGTTTGTAGTTCAACCGGTGTTAGGAACACTCCCTCAAGTTTTTTGAAGAAACAATGAAACATGAAACTTGTAACTCATGATCCAGTACAGCAGAGAACTCACTTCGTGCATCAAAAGTCATCCAGGACTCCTCTTCGCCCCTCTGCCTCAGCTCCTGTCCTGGACGACTCCACCGTGTCCCAGTTATGCGAGATGGGATTCCCCCTGGAGGCCTGCCGGAAGGCTGTGTACTACACCGGCAACACTGGAATCGATGCTGCCATGAACTGGGTCATGGGCCACATGGATGACCCAGGTGGGCGAAACTACCGTGCACCCACCCCCGCCCACCCCCTCATTGGTCAATGTGTTGCCAGCTGTTCAGCCTCTAAAGGGGGCGGTGCCTTTTTCAACGTCTTCTTCTCCTTTCTCGGTGGTAGACTTCTCCGCCCCCCTGGTGTTGCCGGGCTGCAGCTCTGCCCCCGGGACCACGCCCACCAACGAGAGCGTGTCCGAGGAACACCTGGCGACCATCGTGTCCATGGGATTCAGCCGGGAGCAGGCCACCAAAGCCCTCAAGTCCACGGTGAGGAGCCGACACTGATCCGACTTGTCATTCCCCGCTCACGTTCTATTTCAAGTTCATGTGATGTCACTTTAGATTCGCTCTGATTTGTGTGTGGGAGTTGTGAACACAATTCCCCCCGTTTCCCTAGCGCTGTATGTAGACTGTAGGGATCTCCATTTTACGCCACAACACTATTAGTACACTATTAGTACACTACAACACTATTAGTCTATCGATAATATTTCGGGTAATCAATCAACCAAAATAAATTAAAAAAAATTTAAAGCGTAATATATATAAATTATTTAGTTTATTTATTTTCTGGCTCTATTTTTAGCACACGTAATGTAGCCTGGCCCTTCGCGAAATAGAAATGTTCAGAAAAGAAACATGTTTTACACAGACACATTTTCTTTGAACTCTGAGTGGAGAGTCGGCACTAGAAAACACATGTGTTTTTATCAGTGATCCAGTGCACTAGCATAGAGCGCTCTCGTGCATTCCGTTTGCACCCTGCCTGCAAGTTTACACTGCTGTTGTGGAAGGCTGGCATTGGTATGGTATTGGTGTACACAGTATAATCAGTATGCAATCAAAAACAGAAATGAATAATGTATAAATTAACTTCAGGCAAAAATATAACTAAATAACTGCAGCTATACTCAAATACTCCCATCATTTCAAATAATCCAATAGTTGAATAATCATGCCCTAGAAAAATATGAAAAATCGACTCTGCATAGTTAAAAACCCTCCATGGTCATGTTTCTCCCTGCCTGCTCCAGAGTAATGTCCTGGAGCGGGCAGTAGACTGGATCTTCTCCCACCTGGACGACCTGGAGTCCATGGACGTGTCTGAGGGCGGCCGGTCGGCCGGAGAGAGCGAGGGGATCAGAGAGCCTCCACCGGGGCCGCGCGTCCGAGACGGACAAGGAAGTAAGTACCGACGGGTGGGCGAGGCTTCCCGCCGCCGGCCTTCTTTATGACGCGGGAGGGGCGGGGTTGTTGTTGACGTGTGTTCACTGACCGCTCCCTCCCTTTCTCCCTCCGTGTTTTGAAGAGTACGAGCTGTTCGCCTTCATCAGTCACATGGGGACGAGCACGATGTGCGGCCATTACGTCTGCCACATCAAGAAGGACCAACAGTAAGCGCCTCTCCGACCGTTGAACCCCGAACCCCCCCACCCCCCCCATGCACTGTAGCCACCGACGGAGTGGTGATGTTCTCCGGAACCTTCTGACACACACTCGTATTGCTGCGGATAGCAGCCGAGACCTTCCTGATGGAGGACGACGTGTTTTATTTGTTGTCGTTTGTCTAGACTGTGATTTTCTTTTCTCCTCGTCCTGTGCCTCGCAGGTGGGTAATCTTCAACGATCAGAAAGTGTGTGCCTCAGAGAAGCCTCCCAAGGACCTGGGTTACCTCTATTTCTACCGGAGAGTGGCTGAGTGAAGAGAATGGGGGGCAGAGGTCCGGCATGGAAGGAGACGGTGGACGCTGACTAAACACACACACACACACACACACACACACTCACTCACTCACTCACTCACATCCTACTGAGTGACTAAAGATCTCTGACACGGGCTTCTGAACTGACAAATTAGGCTGTAAATACACCTCACCAACGGAAATGTACACACGTGATATGTGTCGGAGATGTAAGGTCGCGGGGTTATTAAGGTTTAAGTGCAACGGTTGTTTCATTCGGTTCACTATAGCACAAACACTGTTCACATGTCTCATGGCAACGCTTCGCCCAATCAAGACGTGCCATTAAGCCCTCCTCCCCCTTATTGGAAAGCTACGGCTATGATGTCATCGCTTCTTCAGCTGAGCACCGGCCCCCTCCACTACCCGTTCTAATAAGGCAGTTCAAACTAACTCTTCAATATCCGCCACGAGAGGAAAGTCAATTTACCGAGATCAGTTCAAATGTGTATTTAAAAAAATAAAGAGTAAAACAAAATCCAATTGGTGTTTCGTTCCATTGTGTTGAGGGTGACGGTCGGGTGTTATTTTGTCCTTGTTATATTTTTCAATACTGAATTCCTTTGTTACTTTTGCTCTGACAAATAAAAGACTTGTCTTTCTGCCTTGCTTGTCTCCCGAGTGATACTGTAAGGAACTGAAAGCAAATGTCAGCACACTTCAAATCGTTTTTTTAATTTGATCGAGGTATTGCTTGATAGTTATTGGGTGTAGAGATTAGCTCATTTAGAGAGAATTGTCTTTCTTGTATCATTCAACCAAAATGAACACCTGCTGAACTGCACTGGTATAATCTTGATAATTTAAGGAATCTCATGTAGGTCTAACCTGCGTGAACCACCCACTGTTCTGAGTTTGCATGCTTTCCAAAATACAGACTTTTTTTTCTTTCTTAGATCTCTTCCGCCTTCCTTTCAAATTACTCATCCAAACTTTTGTCTTCATGACAGCATTGAAAGAAAGAAGATATAAACGATCCAGAGGAATATAAGGTGTCTCAAATTTGTAAAACATTTTTAGGTAAGTTTCAGCAAGCGAGGACACATGTAAGTTTTTAGCTAGAAACTAGAAAATTAGACCTCAGAGATTTTAAGCGGCTGTTTGATTCTAATGGAAAATGAGTTGCGGTAATTTTAAGAGTGGCAATAATACTTTTACATTTAAAATTATTGTCATTCATCATCTTAACCAGCTACAGCATTAGTTTTCCAGTTTTGCTTTTTATTTTAGCCTTTAAGTCATTCTAATAATTGTAAAATGGGTTTAGCGTAGAGACCAGGCCTTTGATTTCCTAGTGAGCCTCATGTACAGTATTAATTATGTCAGAAACTATACCTAAGAATCACCCATACAATCAAATAGTGATGATTTAAGTTTTTTTTCTTCAAAATTATTATTCATATTATTAAATTCGTAATAAATAAGTACGTTTTATTTTGGAATGCAAAGCGGATTATTAATAAAACCACCTCAA
>JAVQJS010081653.1:0-13314 GCA_036024795.1 Galaxias rostratus
CCCCCAGAGCCATTTCAGCACTCCAAGTGTTAATAAAACACCAGAATTAACACAATTCAACTCAAAATATTTTACACTGGAAAATTAACACTGATTAACACTACCGATTTTGCTGTGTGAATGAAATTGTTATTATGGAATTAAATTTTATCCTTGTAACTGTTTTAATGGATATATGGATATTGTAGTAACATGCACAATTAGCCTGCACAATCCCAGAAGACACCCACCAGAATGTTGATAAGAACCCTCTATTAAACCACAATAGCAACTCCACCAATATGCATCCATCCAGGTGTGGTTTGGCTGCAGTGCACCGCCTCTATTCAAAGTGAACCCTATGGGATGTTCAGCCAAAGTACAGTGTGTCAGTCTTGTGTGTGCACCTGCAGTTTATAATGGTGTGATGGCATGATGGATGAGTTGTCTGAGGTGATAAGGTGGCTGTGGAGAGAGAGGGTAAACATTCCCACTAATGCAGAAAATGGGTGAGCTATCCACAGCTATATATTCTGTTCAAATATGTTCCTGTGTTCTGTCACACATGTGGGTGTCTCTTCTTTGGTGTGTGTGTGTGTGTGTGTGTGTGTGTGTGTGTGTGTGTGTGTGCGTGCTTTATATCCTTGTTCGTATATAATGTGTGTGTGCGCTATCGCACTCGTGTGTGGTATATAATGTGTCCGCATAGTATATGGACAAGCTGTACTGGAACACTTTGTTCCACATTAAGCCCTCAGCCCCCTCCACAGACAGACTCAGCATCAGGGTGGGTGGGGAGCACCGTTTGCCTATGGCGGGGGAACACTGAGCACACTGGTGTGACCTACATCTTGACTGAGAGTACAGCATGTGTGTGTGCGTGTGTGTGTATGTGTGTGTTTGTGTGGGAGTGTGTTAGGGTCCTTCCCGCGCTGTCCCGTACAGTGTCATTCAATCGTTCCAATGTACTTTGTTTATACCTCGCCTTCGCAATCAGTTTTTTTGGTTTATCACAAATTTAATTTGTCTGTCTTGTTTACTGCACAAAGCCACTAGCTTTAACTTACAATGAACCTGCATTCATATACATAACCTGCCTAGGTTTCTATGAAAGCAAAACTATTATTGTTATCAAAAGCCAAGATAATCAACCAAAAATAGTCAACGCTGTGTCCCTCTGTGTTGCCACCCTTCACTGTATGTGCTCAAGGCAACAAACCAATAAGAACCAAGTTCTCGGTTAAGTCTGGGATACAACCAGAGAATCCAAAGTTCTGTCCTACAACCAGAGCATCCAAAGTTCTGGGTTACAACCAGAGAACCCAAAAGTATGGGTTACAAATAGGGAACCCAAATGTCTAGGCTAGAATCAGAGAACCCACAAATCTGGGCTATAACCAGAGAATCCAAAAGTCTGGGCTACAACCATAGAACCCAATGGCATGGGCTACAAGAAGAGAACCCAAATGTCGGGCTAAAACCAGAGAACCAAAAGGTCTGAGCAAGAACTAGAGAACCCCAAGGTCTGGGCTACAACCAGAGAACCCAAAGATTTGGGCTACAACCAAAGAACCCAAAGGTTTGGGCTATTACCAGAGAACCCAAAATAGTCCATAACCAACTTACATTGATGGACAATTGTAGGAATAGACAGGGAGATATGAGGTTTGGGGAGAAAGGACTATAGATCGGTAAGATGAGGGCGGAATTGAGACCGAATGGAGAACTGGACACAATAAAGAAAGCGAGAGGGAGGAAATGTAGCGGATGGGGGAGAGAAAAGAGAGGGCGGGGCTGGGGTGTGTATTGAGATACTCTAGGCTGCTGGTATTTCTTCCTGTCTTGGTCAAAGAAAGAACACTAACAGGAAGCAGTTTTACAGTAGACACCAGACCTCAGTGTGTGTGTTTGTGGGTTTGTTTGTGTGTGCGTGCGTGTGTGCGTGTGTGTGGTGTGTGTGCTTTAGTATGCCATATTATTGGCTTTGATATTAGAACCCTGCCTGTCCAGTGTGAATCAACTAAGAGGGATTTGGTTCAGATGTAAAACACTTAAACACTACTTTTTTCTCCTTAGCCCGACTTGGCCTAAACCAGTCTCAGTTGAGCCGTGCTACACAGGTGTGGTAACACAATGGGCCCTGTTTGGATAGGATACACTATGTTTAATGAGTTGTGATCTGCTGGGGTGAAGCACTTAGGTCAGCTAACAGATGTACCAGTAGAGGATCTATGGGCAGCTGTGCGCCAGGTGACTGTTTTCCCCAGTGCAAATCTTGGTCATTCTTCCCATGCCCTCACCTGAAATTTCCCTTGGAACACCCCCTTTTAGGTTATTAGAGCAACCGTAGTTATAGGAAATTCAGTGGTTCTTACCTCTGTGGTATTTAACTTCGTATTCTATGCTGGAATTGACTCTATGACTCAGCAGATTCACATCAAAGAAGATGGTTCTAGCATTGTAAAGTAAATGGCAAAATTAATTTTTCAAATGGCATACAGTTTGAACCCTGAAGAAAAAAAAGCTGTCGATTCACGATAAAGCAGGCCCAAAAGGGTGCTGACAATAATTGAGTTTGACCGGAAGATTTGGGTCAGTTCAGGTCCAGGAAAGCTCACCGTGCATGGTGCCTAGTAAACAGTACGCCAGCTGGTGAGTGGTCGGGCTCTTTGTAAAATAGTCATTGCGTTTTCTTTTTGACAGTCTTTTGTTCCTGGTGATATATCTGCTGAAGTGCGTGTGTAAAATGGGAAAATAGAGGGGGAGATAGAGTAGTACGTGAGGTATTTTTGTTGCACCTCATGCGCGCATGACAGAATAGATGTTCTGTGTGACTTTTTGTGGCCGTTTATTTGCTAAGAGTCTGTGGATCACAAGCTGTTTTATGCAATAATCAAATACATTTCAAACACAAGGCCATGAACAATCCGACTGGAAGGGGGTTAATTTCTCTGTGTAATGGTCTCTGTCCCGATGAGTCAGCAGTTTAACAGGTTGTAAATCAGAAGAGCTAATGGGTCGTGACTCGTCTTTCCTCAACATGGTCACCCAAAACAACAACGGAGATCCAGCGAGGAGATAAAGCAACGCTAACAATACTGTCAGTTCATTTGAGGTAATTTTCTCTGGGCGTTCGTCTCAGTTTTGTTTGTGAAGCTTATTCTCATTAAATTAATTCTATACTGATAAGGTTTCCCGCAAAGCCGCGATTTTATCCTAGAAAAAAATTCTGTATGGTGGTGCCCCTATACTAATTACTCTTCATCACCTCGATCGATTAATACTAACGTATGAATTAATTGATCATCTACAAATTGATACATTTGGGTAATTTAGGAACAAACAGTGGTAAGTCAGTCACCCTACAAAGATGACAATTGTAAGCATTGAACAGTAAAGGTAATTGTAGAGGTTATGAAAAAACAGAAGTCACCAACTTGTATGTGTATATTTTGATTAAAGTAATGACCAGTTTGTGTTTCCCATGGTGATGTAAATTTATTTCATAAGTGAGTCGCCAGAGAAAATGTACATTTTAATAAATAATAAGTCATTCTTCCTGCTAGTGTTTGGGTGAAGTGTATTAGGTAACCTGGACCTATTACATATGGCGTCGATAATAGTTGTCTGTCAGCTCCCAAGAAATTCCATTGGGGCATGCCAGTTAATTGTTTTTAACAAGCACAATGGATGAGAAATTAAAACTGGAGGAACCGGCTCCTGCAGTTGTCGAACATGCCACATTGGAAGGAAATTGCTGACTGTCAAACGTGTGCGGTTCGACACCTTGGCAACTCAAACATGTAATTAAGGTCTCAAAAACCATTTGGAAGTTGTTCTATGGAGAAAAGATAAGACAAATAAAGCCACACTCGTGTTTTAGTGTCTGACAGGGGAGGGAATAGGAAGAGAGAGGGGGTGACTTAATCCCCTTAATCCCAGTTGCTTCCAGTGGGGTGAGAGGCACGTGGCACTCTCCGGCAGGGTTATGTTTATCGGTTCCTGAAGGGGCTCTGGGGCTGGATAGCTGGGAAGTAAAAGCCAGTGTTAACATTGTGGAAATATCATTTGTAGAAAAGGCATGCCAGTATCAGACCCAGTAGGGGTGTGATTTCGAACTTTCAATTGTATCTTACGCACATCGCAAGTTTTTCCAGACAAAATAGTGGGTGTTCTACTGATTCTAGATGAATGGGTGAGAGGACGCAGAGGGTAAGTATGTCAACATGTTGGCCTTTCTTCCCCCAGTCTTGATTGACCTCACGGCCCTCTCTTCACAGCTACCCACTGGGGCGCTGCGGGAACATCTTTAATTAAGAGTCATCGGAGAACAAGGAGAGAGGCTGCTCAGTGTGTGTGCGTTACTAGTTGAATAATCCCTTTTAAAATACAGAGGTTGGTCTATGTTTGCTTGTGTTTTTTAGGAGTGTGCATGTGTCAGTGAAAAAGAAAGTTGGTGTGCGTCTGAAAGTCTTAAATGTATTAGTAGTAGAAGAAATAGTAGTAGTATTAGTAGGAGTCGTAGTAGCGTGCACAAAGGCTTGTCTAGTGTATCAGTAAACCAACTCAATAGAGTCAATAGAATAACTGTCACAAAATGCTGTAGTCACTGAAAAGGGCATGTCTCGGATGGGGTCTTCTGTTTGCTGTGAAAAATGGAGCTATGTGATGTCTCTGATTGGGATTTATCAAAGGCACTGCTTGACCTACATGTATTAAGCATGTGTGGTCTAGCTAATCCCATGGTTTAGGTCTTTCTGATCACTGTACAACTACTCCAATGGACTGCACCAAACCTGACTGGAGTTACTCAACCGTTAAACAGTTAGGATTAACCAACCAGGCGACCTGCTTTTGTTGCAACAAGGCTTAAAGTCAGCAATGATGGAAGTCCTTGTGAAAACCATGTTGACAATTCAGACACACATGGTTGTTTTTGTAACCTATAAGGTGAGAAGTCTTTTTCTTTTTACCTAAATTATCACTGTATCGTTGGGTTTTAACAATGTCCATCCCAATGCCTACTTAATGCCAAAAGTGTATTAAGTTATTTTGAATGTTACAACTATTGTTCCATTCTATAAAATAAAATATTTTACTTTAAAATTGCAATTAATTGTAATAAAGCCTACTGACAGCCAATGGATATGATGATGAATTATTTTTTTAAATAATGAAAGATTACATTGATGATTATACGAGCCGTCTAATTATACACCCCTCTAGTTTCTTCACATGGAAGCCCAAAACGTCTTGTAAGCATGATATGAGATTTCAGAGGGTGGCTTCTGGATGCAGTCTCTCACAACACTCAGGGAGCTATACATGCTAAAGCAGCACTGGGCATTGCAGGAATAGGCCAAAGAGTTGGGAATTCTGCCTCTTTTCATGGAACCAGATCCCTATGTCCAGCTGTGCTGGAACAGCCGGCTCTTTTGGCTCCCAACTGGGTCTTCTTTCAATATATGATTGGTGGAATTGTTTAATGTACTATTATTCAACCTCAAAACACTCTAATATTATTATTGTCTTATAATAACAAAATTAAACTATACAATGCATTTCCCTGACCAAAAGTAAATGTGATGCGTCACAGTGATTGGACTGCCTTAACGAGGAGAATCTGCCTCGCAGTACAAGTGGACTGCGTTACAAGTCAGGGTTTTCTTAAATGTCTCTGGTGAGCGACTCACCTCTCCAGTTGTAAACATTTACTGTGTAATTCTTTGATCCAAATTTAAGTTGCGAGGTGGGGCGTCCAGGAATCAGACTTGTTCCAGCACATTCCACAGATGCTTGATAGGATTGAGAGCATCACACTGCCTCTGCTAGCTTGCCTTCTTCCCATAATACATCCTGGTGCCATCTCTTACCGAAGTAAACGAAGCACACTCACCCGGTCATCCGCATGATCTAAAAGAAAACTTGATCCATCAGACCAGGCCACCTTCTTCTATTGCTCCAAGGTCCAGTTCTGACGTTTATACTCCCATTGTAGGCGCTTTCGACGGTGGACAGGGGTCAGCGTTGGCACTCTGACCAGTCTGAAGTTACGCAACCTCATACGCAGGAAGCTACGATGCAGTGTGTTCGGACACCTTTCTACCATATCCAGAATGATCCAGAGTTTTCAGTTATCTGTGCTACAGTACTGCTACTTTGGCATCGGACTAAACGAGCTGGCCTTCGCTCCCCACAAACATCAATGATCTTTCATTTCAACATTTTGCACATATCCATTGGGAGCACCCCACAAAAGCTGCAGTTTTGGAGACGATTTGACCCGGTTGTCTAGCCATCACAATTTGGCTTATATCAAAAGCACTCAGATCCTTAGGCTTGCCAATTTTTCCAGCTTCCAACATACAAAGATCAAGATCTGACGGTTCACTTACTGTCAAATGTATCCCACCCCTTGACAGGTGCTATTGTAACAAGATGATCAATGCTTTTAACTTCACCTGTCAGTAGTTTTAATGTTATGGCCGATATGTGAATGTATGCATATCTGTTTAGTGGTAGAGCAGTGTTTGAATTTAGTGGAAGGATTCATTGCGCACCACAGCCGGACGTTTTGAGGTCTACTTATACCAGGACAAATACAGGTAAATTGTGTTAACCCTGATCCCCTCCTCTTCTTAGCTACTTATATACGGCTTCGGCACGATATAAGCTCAAAGAGCCGACTCTCTGAACGACACATCAGTGGTATGCTAGTGAGGATGGACATCAGACAATTTTTTTCAAAATAATGTAAGTTATCTATAAATACATTTTTAGAAGTTTTTACAAGTGCTCTGGCGTTATTAGACGGTCAGTGTTCAAGTAAACTCATTCTTCTCAACCTGCTTGCTCCGCAAATTTAGTACCATTTACCTTAGCTAGCAGGGGGTCGGGAGGACAGCAGACTGTGGGGATGGGCGTAGCTCAGATAGCTGGATGGATAGACAGGCAGACTGGAACATAGGAAAATTGGAGAAGTAGCAGAGTGGCTAAAGTTAAGTTGCATTCCAATTTCAAAGCTTAAAGTGTTTTATTTGTCAAATGCACAGTATAATACAGGATCATTCTGAACAAAGAAATTCGTATGACAAGGCAGGCAACAACTACGTAGAAAAGAGCCAAAATTTCCATACCAGAAATATAAATTATATCAAAGTAACTAAGATATACATCATATGTACAGATGGGGGACATGGACAGTGGGAATTGGAGTGCAAAATATTCCAAATATATAAAGTGCAGGAGTCCTGATGAATATGTGCATAGGATTGTGATGTGATGATGCGCATTGAAGATACATAGGGAGTGAGCATACATATGAGAGTCATGTGATCAATGTGATCCCTGGGGTTAATGTTACTGGTTGAGAAGCTTGATGGCCTGGGGGGAAAAAAATTGTGAGTCTGGTCGTCCGTGCCCGGATGCTCCGGTAGCGTCTACCAGAAGGCAGCAGCGAGGACAGACCATAGCCTGGGTAGCTGCAGTCTTTGATGATTTTCTGGTCTTTCCTAAGGCATCGTGTGTGGAGGATGCCTTGCACAGAGGAGAGATGTTCAAAAGTTCAACATGTCCTTGTTGACAGACGCCCGTCACAGACAAAAACATTAATTCTAATTTACTAGAAACTTACACAGCTGATTGAACAAGCCTCATTCATGCGATTATGGAGGTATTTCCGATGATTTGTAGAAAGCACAATAGCAAGCCAAGCCTGCTATAGCGCCAAGCCTACAACTGGCGTTTGATAGGTGACAGTTTGCTTAAAGCGTACAAGTTCAGGTTTGTTCCATTTAGCGGCACGTATGTTGTTACGTCATACTAATGGCTGAGGGCAAGTGAATGAGCAAAAGTGGTACTGCAATTGGAACGCAACTTGGGCTCTCGGCACACAACACTGGCCTAGTGTCTACTTCCAAAATGGTGGCTATGCCCACATTTAATATGACTGTTACAGAAAATAGTGGCCCCTACGTAACATAAACCCAAAAGTCTTAGATGGTACTTAGTCATAAGAGAACACTATGATGTGACACAGACAATTTGTATGCTCTTCACACGTTAACATCTTATGTGAATAAAATGATTGACCTAGAATAACAAAAATACAATATACAACCAGTGACATGAAATGATGGGGGGCTTGAGAAATTACGTTCTCTTTGAGGCCATGGCCCTCAAACGGCCTGCGCATGGTCTCGGCCATCCATCACTGTCACCGTCTAATCCCTATTAGAATAAACAGCCCCATGTCGAGCTATGAGCACTTGTCCTGGTTAAACCCACCACAGAGGTACACGTGACTTTGTGGGCGGAGAGAACATGGGACGGAGGCTGGTCCGCCACGACCAATCAGAGCCTGCCATAGTCTCCTATGTTTTTCATTTGCATGGTTTTGCTCCTCCCATCTGGGATGATGCTCATCCAACCATGACCATGTGATTCAGCTCTAGTCTACAAGCCACGGACATGTATGTGGGAAAACGCAGTCATGGTTTTCAAATAGTCATTTTAAATAAACATTTACATAAATCATGATTAAAACACTTCTATTCCTAAATACCGACTTGATAGGCAAATATAGTTGAATGAAATACCACACTTGACAAAAAACTATTTGATTTTCCATTTTTATTTAAGTTGAGGTGCAACTGTTTAGTGCAATTGTAACGTCACATTTGTGATGGGCTGAGGAACATGCACAAAACACTGAGTCTTGACATACTTCGACACATTTTCCTTGACCAAGTGTCACTCAGGAGAATTAAGATCAAGTTGCCCAGCTGGGAACCCAAACACTTGGCTGTATAAAACAATAACAACAACAACCACCACCACAAACTTGTTCCATACAATAGAAGAGTTCATAGTATCATTGAGCGAGTGAGCAACTGCAAAGTAGAGTTGAAGTACAGTACAAGGCGGTGCCAAGCTGGGAGGAACAGTGCTTTATATCGACGAGATAGACATCCCAATCCTCAACTGTTCCCAACCCTGAGTTATGACATCACAGGTAGTTTACGCCATATAATTAGAATCCTTACATATGCGTTCTAATTATAAAGTTCACACCTGGCAAAACCATAGATAGATAGATACATACATAATGGAGTAAAAGTGTACATATAGTTTTACACATATTTATATATATATGTATCTATGGTTAGAAACCAGGCACTTGGCTGGAGCTTAGTTTGGAAATTGTAATCTGTACAAAGACAAAGGTATAAACAGTAATAGTATCCTGTGTATTTCGCACTCACTCTTTATTTTATAGACCACTTAGAACATAAAATACAACTGGAAAGTAAAAACAATATCCTAATCTTGTCTTGCTCTTTTGAAGAAATCTAAGACCCTAAAAATGTTTCATGCTGCATCAATACTTCTGGGGAGAGAGAGACAGGGCGAGGTAGTGGTATTGTGTAGATTGAGGCGCAGCTCATGTACATTATAGCCACCCATTTCCCTCTCTTCCTCTATCCTATTCCTCTTAATCACATCATCTCATGAAGCCAAATTCATAAATGACAGCTGCGAGAATTGTTGTATTTTTCTCTTCGTTTGTTTATTACACTTGATCTATTTGTTTACTTCCCATTCCAGATGGGAATTTTGTCTTCTCCATGTCTTAGTTAATTTGTCCTTGATGGTCCCTATATCCAGTTAAGACTGGAATAATCCTCACAACTGTCACTGACAAAAGTGCTTGTTTCTCAGTTTAATCTTAGCTAAGATTAAACAAAACTACTTTTCACAAAAATCAAATAAAAAGGGAGGGGATAAGAAATTGGGTTTGGCCACAACGGCAGGATGCCAATAGTCACGGCAGAGAGTCTACGACAGTCGTGAGAGATTCATGCAATGCGCCTGGTGAGCCCAACATCCCAAAGATTCACTCCGGTCACTCTAGACGGACATTTTGGGACAGTCCGTCTTTTTTCCCGCCTGCTCACCTGCACTTACCCTCATCATCACGACGATTGTCTGAAGCAGGTGAAAAGCTCAGGAGAACACCGACACAGACAAAGAGAGTGTCACTTCCATCAACATCGCCTTCCAAAGTCGCTTAAATAAAAATGTGCAAAATAACGTCTGCTCCCCCTCTTGATGTCACTTGTAGCGTGCTCCCTGTTCATTGTAGCACAGAGGGAGGGGCGGTAAGGGGGGCTTGTTGCTCAGCTTGGTGGGCCATTTCACAGTATGGTAATAAAAATGACTTCTCCCTCCATCCTCATTTTTCTTTGTATAATTCCCCATTGGGCTCTGGTGTGGGGGTCTTTTCCCCACTTTCCTCCAGACTAACCAGAGGTACCGGAGGTCTGTGAAGAGGGGGCCAGGCTGAGGCCCAGGGACGGCTGCTGCTGCTGCTGTTGCTGTTGCTGCTGCTGCTGTTGTTGCTGCTGCTGCTGCTGCTGCGGCTGCGGCTGGGATGGAGCTCCCAGAGCTGGAGGCTGGCTGATTCCGTTAGGGGAGCCCGACTGGACCTGAGCCTGGAACTCAGCCATCTGCTCTGGACTGGCCAGGGTCTTCAGCAGGGTGTTCTCCTGCTCCAGCTGGGAGTTACGCTCGATGAGGTCCTTGATCTGCTCCTTGAGGACCTCTACCTCCTCACGCACCGCGTACATCAAGTGACTTTTCACCAAGTCCTGAAGAAGGCGAGGACAGACGGAAAAGAAGAGGGTAGAGCAAATATAGAGACAGGGATGACACAGGGGAAAAGGGAACATGAAAAGGAATGAGACAAACAGAAAGGAAAAAAGAGACAGGAGAAAGAGATGGCATCGAGACATTTTAGACAAGGTTTATTTCTAAACACTCATTTACCTGCTGGATATTATAGAAATGAAGCATTTAGATTCATATGCCTTCATAGTAGGCAAATAGAGGAAACATTATTGCTATCACTATTAAGACAAACTAAAGGCTGAATGACAGCCGTAGGGGAAACCAAAAAACCTTCATACTAAACTGATATACTAAACTATAAAATAGAGAAAATTCATTCTTAGAATTAATTGATCAATTACGTTCATTATCATAAATACAGTAGGTATAAAACAATATTATAGTGCCATAAAACCAGGATTAATGTATGTTTAAAACAAAGAGACATTTCTAATAATCCAATTTATTCAATTGCGAAAATTTGCCAGACAAACATTAAAAAGCCTTATGGGCGCGCATTCCATTGGATCAGCCTGACGATCTATTGTGTGTGGCAGTACAGCAAGTCCATAAGAACACTTTACATTTGATAGATTGTGCATCCCAATTTGCCCGGGATCCACCCCTCCCCAATGAATGGTGAAGGGAACAAAATGTTCCTGCATCGCGAGGGTGGAGCCAATGGACGAACGAGTTATTTATACCAAAGCACTGAGAGCCCGCCGCTTGCCTAGCAACTCCTCAGCATCGCGTGTGAACCTCCATCCGACCCACATAGAATAAAGACTAGCCAGCAGGTTCAGCCATAAGAAAATCAATAAATAACTATTACACCAAGGACTTAGAACTGTATTGCGTGTACAAAAGTCAACAGTATTGCCCGACATTCATAGTAAGCGCAAAACCAGAACGTTGAAATACATCAATGTCCAAATCTAATCAATTTCACATAAACATTTTACCAATAAGAGCAATACTGAAAGCACGTTGTTTATAAATGCAATCAGGTAACATAACGTCTGAAGCAAATTTGTATTTCTAATTACTGCATGCTAAATCAATCTGTAGGCCACATCTGAACTATGAATGTCAATATTCTCGCAAGTGCCTTCCCAAATTTACTACAGGACATATTCTGAAATATACTTTTATCATTGTAAGTTATATCCTTCATTTAACTATAAAATGTCAACCGAATCTGAACAATAGTCTTTCGTGCTCTGTATTTGGCTTGAGGTTGCATAACGTTTGCGGAATTAATATAAGCAGTGGCGTTTTGAATGACAGCCCTGCAGTCATTTGCAATTCATCCCATTTTGGAAGAGAGATCAATCTTTACGTATTACAAATATAATAAAAACTTACCATTGCTTGTTCAATTTTGTTGTCGATGGCCACCACACTTGCACCCGAAGAACTGTAAGAAAAATAAGCAATTCATTTTAAGTAATGCAATTATAGGATGAAGTAGAGCGCATTTAACAAAACCGTGAAGTGAAGGGATTTTGGAAATGATGCGATTTGCAATTCAGAGTCAACAAGCGCTTCATCGTCCGTTTCAGACGGGGCGATGAATAACCAAATGTTCTAGCTTTCTAAACAATATGGAACATTTTTACCTTTCGAATAATAAATAGATGAGACACATTGAAAAAAGGAAATTAGGCCAATAGATAAATGTCCACATCTCTGTATTAAATCACTGACTGGGAATAACCCATTCATTCGTTGCATTAGCCTACCTGCCAACACAAAGCCACAACGTAATCCTAATACAACAATTTACATTTCAAAAGTGTATAAATGTTATTCACCTATTGTCAAGCCTGACTGGCGCACTCTCTTTCCGAAGCACAGAAGACAAAAACGATATGGAAAAGTTCCTCAGTTGGCAAACACTAAGGTCCATCGCCACTGTGTAACACTGGGAATTCATTCTATTTCCCCCATCAACACCGCCAAGACAAGCTTTCATATAAAATATCCAACAATATAAAAGTAGAAAAAAAGACGGACATTCCTGTGACAGGCTGCAAAATCTAATTGCCGGGCGAAATAAAAGATCGCTACCGGGACATCCTACAAATGTGCAGCCTTCCAGCTCTGCACAAAGAATGAATCGCGACGGGCAGAGCAGCGCCAACTGAAAGCTTGCAGAGCACGTCCCTATTGAATAATATATGCAAAGAAAAGGGCATTCAAGGCCTGCGATTGGTTGAAACCTAAAAATATTTGAATAATCGAGTTTATGACGCCCCCACCTGGAGCCGAGTAGTTTATGTTGTCCCCATTTACCCGGCTCGAAAAACATTTAAAAAACAGAGTGAAGAATAAAACAAAAACGTGCAGTCCTGATATGGGTGGTAAAAGAGATGCTTTTAGAGCGGGATGATGAACTAGTAAGAACTACCTTCTTTCTGAAAGTTGTCCGACACGTAACAATGCTTCCACCTGTCGGCTAAAAGGAGGCTGGCATGCTTGTCCGCAGCATAAAGACCATGTGGGCCACACAATGAAAAATGTTTAGGTCTCCACGCAAATTTAAATCAAAACAGAATTTCAGATTAAATAATTAATCTAATTTTCTGCCGTTATTTCGACCATTATTTCATCAGCGTCTTTGAGTGTTTTGAAAAGCGCTTTATAAATATAATGTATTATTATTAT
>JAVQJS010081686.1:0-16302 GCA_036024795.1 Galaxias rostratus
ACTACATGCTACTTTAAACTTTGGGGTAAGGCATGATCTGTCAGTCAACATGGCAGTAAAGCATTAGACAGTACACTTACACCTCAATACTTGCGTCTGATGAAGATTCTGTAGGGTCTTTCCTAGGGTTTGCTGAAGGGGGATTTGCAGATGCAAAGTTGTTCACCTGAAGTGGTGGAACAGAAAGTCTTTGTTGAAGATTGATGCTTGCTCGTCTTTCCACAACTCGTGTTGGTATTGATGGGTAAGAATTGTGGTGAACATAATTATCTTCGAGGCGTCGCTCGTTAGCCAGCTGCGCCAACTCGGCATCCGAGAGATTAGTGTAAGGGATATAGTCTTCATCTAATCCCACCGCAGAATTTACTGAGCCAGGTATACCAATGCTGGCAACAGCCATGATTCATCTAAGGTTATCAGACAAAAAAAGGGCATTACATGTTGAAGCCTTTTAGGCCTTCTACTTATTATGGGATCACATGTCCTAGCACGTTCTCTTGACATTTACTATTACTTTAAATGTTATACAACACACATGACCATCTGCTTATTTGATACATTTGTTCACCCAGTGTTCGTCCTGCACGGTCCTGACTAAACCCAAGCTAGGTATAGGAAGCCTACTTCAGTTTAGCCCCTCCCTACCTCACGGAACTCCTCCAACCTTACCATTCGAGATCGACAACAACTCACATGTAGACAATTTAGAGTCACCAATTAACCTGCATGTTTTTGGACTGTGGGAGGAAACCGGAGTACCGAGCGGAAACCCACGCTAACACGGGGAGAACATGCAAACTCCACACAGAGAGACCTTTGGGTCAGGTGGGAATTGAACAGAATTTGGCAGTTCCTTCTGGACACCATTTAGATTGTTTTAGCTAAGACCCAGATTTCCCACAGAACGTCCACTGGTGGTAAACAAGGGCATGTTTGCTGCTAACATATTGCATCAGCGAAATGCAGTTTCTAAATTAATCCATTAAATTGCATTATATGTGAACCCTGATTACTTTGGGTAGGTACATTTTGGGCCATTCTTTTGGGTTTATGGCACTGCTCCTTTATTGTTCAACTTTGAAAACACATTGTATACTCCATAATTCACAGTAAAACATTTGATAATGCAGTTGGCAAACAATTAAACATACTGAAAATAACATACAAAGTTTGTTGATGCTATAAAGGTATTTTAATCCCTCAAATATTCTTTTTTTTTTTTTTTAATTCACAGGTTCTCTAGCAATGTAATTTTTAAGTCCTGAAATTGCATAATTCATAATAGTTGTAGCATCACAGTATAGTATTATTTATATTATATATAGTATTGTTATTTATAGTATTATTATTTATTTCTTCCGCCTAGGACTATTTTTGACACCCTGTGTCTGCGCAGCATTACCTTCAAGATATTCTTGTTGTCAGATAAATGGTTCACCTCAATGGTTCAATCACTGTAGAATACTTAAAGAATTGTGACTTTTGAAATGAGCCTCTTGTCAGAAATTGTACTTTAATTTGTAATAATTCCTCCTTTCACACGGTGTGTCACATCTGGAGGCTAGATGACAACACAGATACAAGCAATGGGACGGCTGTTGTAGATTTAGTCATTGAAATGCTTTACCAGGTCAAATGAGGTATCAAACATATCTGTTATCAAAAGAATGTATAAATATAATTTGATTAAATTATTAAAGTAACATTAGTGTTTTGTAATACCCATCTTACAATCCTACCTCTAAATCTGCTAAACTTGCAGTAAAGTATTTGCCAGATACCTGTTTTCCCCTGAAGTCTGTGAGCTGAGTCTTTCTGAACTTTCTCCTGGGACGCCTGGCTTTCACTGCTCTAAACAAGCAGTATAATTGAAAATTACATATTCCAATGAGCTCAATTACACCCTATGACTAGCTCAGTTCAAACAGCAACTGACCTAGCTCACTATTGTAAGATTAAACTTGGCTTACTTGTTTCATGGCACCAAGGATGCTGGACACATGTGTTTTACAGATAGGAAAGGGAAGCTGATGTCAATGTACCCTCTGCTGCATAGGCTCATTCATTTTAAGGCTTTCAATGAGAGGTAATCACAAAGCAATTTGTAGAGATTTACAAATATACACATTGTGTGGCGAAAAAGATCAAGGTTAGCTTTTAAATGGTTTACAGGGTTGATTTGATTTTAGTTGACTTTGCCTTCTTAGAAAACTGGAACTGAAATGGATCACTATTGTTTAGCATAGAAAAACACTCAAACTATGCAGTGCAGCATATCATTCTAAACCTTTCAAAAAATGTGTGGCATATTCTTTTAAGAAATAGAACACATGAATGTTTATTAATAACAAAACTGACTTTCCATGATACTGTTTTTAGACTTGACAACTGAACTGTTCAACCACTTCAGCTTCTGAATCTGTTCACTCAGTTACTGGAACAGTAACTTCTTGTGTTTTAGGGCCCTCGTCTGGTCAAAATGAAGGATCACACAAATGTTTCCATATTCTTAGTGCACTTAAATGAAATAAACCTAGTAAGCGGCACCTCAAGAGCACCTTTTCCATTGAGGGCCAAGCTAACTAGACATTGTGGCACCCCTAGTAAAAGCCAATTATGAGATTGAACATCAGCGACAGGCCATAATGCAGATCACAGAAAAGGCAACCCGTCTTAGAAAAATTAAAGGGAGGGAGTTTCATGAGCTATGTAAATACAGCTGTAGTTTGCCCCCTTAGCCACAATCCAGGTATCGACTGTGTTCTTGCGTCAAGTTAGATGGTCAGCAGGGTCAACCTTGCCTTCAGCCTGAGGCTCATGGTAAATGCCAAATAGTGATGAAAAAATAAAAACAAGTTGCATACCAAGCATTTTTCTATGGTGTGCTTGTTTATTTATTTTATTTCTAGGGGATTGACTGACTGACACTTTGCAGTAGTGCCCAGCTTAGAAAGCAGGTCAAGAAGAAATATATACATATAGTCTATATATAATAATACATTTCTGATATCCAATTCACAATTTATAGTTGGTGTCATACAAACACAGTCTGGCCCGTACAGAGGGGCTTCGTGCACAATGAATATTGCGTGTTACACAATGTTATTGCCGACAGAGTCCCCTTTGGATTTCGGGCTGCTCCAGATAGGCCTATTGATGACCAGCAAAGGCAGTGACGGAGCAGCTGACAAAGGTCTTGCTTAAGGCCACCTATCCTAGCTTCAATTATTTGCAAACATTTATGCAATTTCATAATGCTGTACAGTGCTCAGCACAGCTGAATCAGTAGATTTGGATCACCTTGTATTGCTACCTATCCTCTTACTCTGGTGGTCTACAAATCAATTATATGTTCCAAGGGGTTTCCATAAATGTTTATGGTTAAGCTGCGATCAGAAAAGCAATCAAGACATGAAGTCATCAGTGACAAATCATGGCCACTACATTTTATTATAGGATCAAGTAACCCCAAAATAATTTTAGACAAACTAAAGTATTACACTGTATTTGCCACAAATTATTCATGTTTTTCTCTTTGATCATGCTTAAATTGTCAACATTTGTTCAATTAAAAAATTGCCGCTGTTTTGCATACCCTTTTGCCCACTTGATTAAATTGATAATTAAATTTTTTTATGTAGGCCTGAGAGGTTTAATATGAATGTGAAATGCGAACAATACAACTGATTTTGTTGCAGTTTAAAAAGTAATCTCACAATACTTTAAACTTATTTTCTAAAAATAGGTCTACTGTATAATTACTGTTACACTGACACAAAAATAGGTATGCCTGAAATATTCAAATTGAGGTATAGCCTACTGTTATGGGTTGCAGCTGTATTAGGCAATTATGATAAATATTTTTTATTCTTTTCAACATAGTATTGTTGTTCACAATGGCAATTAATCATTAATGAGTTTCAAACGTGCATATTTTAAATTGTTCAATGTTTTTTTATATCTGATTGCTGAAACAGGTATTGAGGCTTGGGACTGTAGGCTTTTTTCTCTTATCTTTCTGACTGGAGCTAGTTGGACTTAGCTGAAAGGGAAGCGCCGCTTTAGAATGGCGTTGCCAGGGAAACCCATTTAGTTGCTGCAGTGCGTTTGCGTGGTGTGCGTGTGCGTGGTTTGTGTTAAAAAATACTGTGTCGAAGAAGACAAATTTTCAAGACAGCTACAGCTGAAATTAACGCGATTTAAAATTGGCTAATTCACCAGCAGTCTACATCGACCAACACTATGAACGTGGACAGTTAAGGTTTCATATTCTTGTCAATGGACGTGTACCTTTTGCTGAGTGTTAATCTTTACCGAGGATAACCAACTCTTTAACGACGTAAACGTTAGCTAGCTAAGGTTAACAGCCTGGCAACCCAGCATTGTTGAGGCAAGCAAACTGGAGATGACTGGCATGGCACTGCCTGCAACTTCGGACTTTGCATGTTAAATGCAATTTGACTTGTAGCAGCGCATTTCCCCCGGCCCAAACTCCAAAATTACGATTATAACCAACAGAGTCTGAACAAATGATGTTACTTAGCTAACGCTAAAATAACAGGTCAGAATTGAATATGTATATTTACTTTTTTTTTTTCAAGAAGCTTGCTGATGTCTGAGTTATATAAAGACATTTCCAGAAATTGTTGCCACTCAAGTCAATAATGCAGTCACTTTTGATACCAAAATTGCGATCCGCTTAATGCACGTGACTGCTACTCAAAAACATGTTCGTTTGACGAATTGTAGCTGACGCGTATAATTATAAGATCAGTTTACTTGTAGCATTTGAGACTGCCGCATCTAAATAACGCTACCTCAGCTAGCGTTACTAGTAAATGATGATGCGACTGCGACTCATCCAGGTTGTAACACTGTAGCTAACGTTACATTAAAAAGCGTCTTGTGGGTGGAACAAGCATTCCCCGAATTATACAATTAATTCATTCACAGTGTGGACCGATGGCTGGAACAGGGCTTTAACTTATGCGACAGCATTTTCATTAAGGACATCGATGTTCGTCAGCAAAATGGCTTTAAACCAGTCCAGTCTATTTGGACAAATTGACGATCTACAAGACTTGTCGTTCATCGAAAGACCCATACGCCGGAGTCTGAAGGTATTGCCATCAGTTGGTTTGTTTCCTCATTTGTCTTACAGAATTTGAACAAATGCAGATTAACACGTCTATACTAATTTCATAGAGCATGTGCGAAAGTATGTAATTAAAGTTCATCTAGATGTGTTTTTATTTATTTAAGTATTGCACCGCAAGTATGCCAATTAATTATCTGCTTTAGTTGTTTTGACGATGGGCTATTATAATAAATGTACCTACGTACCTAAAGCCCCCTAAAATGTCATTTTATAAGATCAGATACTCTCAAAATAGTATACCAACGTTACTTCGTTTATTTTAGCTGTCATTTCACATGCAGGCATTCTAAGGTCTGACATTGTAACTTCGCTATTAAACTGCACTGAAATTATCTGTTTTTTTTTTAACACATACTGTTAATACTGTTCCGGATTTTTCTATAGCCCCTATGACTGATAGGCCACAGCCGTGGTCTCAGCATCAGACGACTATGTAACGGGGTTACCCACACGTTTTTACATTTCAGCGTGACGCAGTTTCTGTCAGCTTTCTGCATCATTCTCTCTCTTTCTCTCTCTCTCTCTCTCTCTCTCTCTCTCTCTCTCTCTCTCTCTCTCTGTCTCGTGAATAGGAAGAGTTGGATCATATAAATCAGTTTTTGTATGTATGGCACAACACAAAGGGGGTTGGAGTTTGCATTTTTTTTTGTGTTGAGGAGGAACCATTGCGTGGCATTTTGGATAATGAGAGAACTCTCCACGTAAGACACTACGCACACCCACTTTTCCCTGGCTCCCACTTAATTCTCCCACGCTCAAAAGGGAGGGGGAAGAAATGCAGGCAGGCAGGCAGTCAGTCAGTCGTGTTTCACTGCAACCCCCTCATTTATTCGGCCGACTCATTTCATAGTTGTATTGAATTTTATCCAGTCCCCAGCTCACCTCTATCTACACTCAGTCCCCTTCTAACTAACCTATTTGCCCTCACCCCAGTTTAGGTGGGTGTACTTTTGATATTGTAAGCTGTTTGTCAAATTAGGGCTGTGTTTCTGCTTGCAAAAGTAGCCAGCAGTCACAAAGCTAACTTAGTTTTCCTTGTTACATCCCTAACATATACTTTTATTTCATACATTGTTTCCTTTTTAGACTGCTGAAGAGATTGACAAACTCACAGTGGATGAAGATTTAAATGACATAGAGAGGGGTGTCTACCTCCTCAGGTTGGTGCAAAACTCAGTATTTATACTCATTTATTTAGAGTCAATGAACCTTGAACGTCTCCATTTGACAGGCAGTTGACATTTCTTTTTAGCCCGTTTTAAGTAGTTTGATGGTGCATACATGTAATTTGCAGTTGTTCCAAAGGCAAATATTATAATGAAATAATATAGGATGTTCAATAGGCACTAAAGTAAAGTGTCTGTGTTTTGGCTGCATTCATTAATACATTTAGCATCGCAACCCGATGCCAAAAGATAGATAAAGAAATTTGTTAATGTTCAACATTAAACAATGCCTGCCAGCGTTAAGCAAATGGACGAATAAATGGACTATTTGCGATTGGCTGAGTCCATCGCAGGTGTTTTTTTTTTTACATCTTTGGGACAATTTTTGTCTATTGTTTGGCTAATTTAATTGGTCTGCATCATCGAGAATTCAACTTATTAAATAATTTACATGCAAAGTGCTATTCAAAAGCTGCACTAATAGCAACTGACAGTTGGAGTTGGGTAATATTATCCACGTTTATGTTTGTCTTCCCAGTCGGGGATAAAGAGGCATCGGTGACTATAAACTGACTTTACAAACCAAAGATTATACAACTAATTTCTTTGTTGAGGTAGCTTGTTGGTTACATCTGATTTAATACTAAAATAGTCCCCATTAAGGGATTTTATACACTTTTTTTTTAAACAAGTTCTTCCATTATTACATTTACTAAAAACAGCATATGGGAGTGGGGATCTCGTTGTCCTTAACACACTGTGCAAATATTGTGGCAATTGCTGATCATTGAGCAGGTGGTGGGCGATTGGTAAATTTTATGTCACCCAACCCTTGTGCCTGACTTGCATGAGTACCAGGGAAAAACGCCACATCCATGGTCCTTTCTCCCATACTGTATGTTGCTTACAAAATCAGGTGAATTTAACAAACTTCCGGTATGACTGCGAGGCATCAAACGAGTGTAGACTTATCACTTTGTCATATGGATACTAGGTAAGGCTACCTTGTGCATTCACACAAGTGTTGTGTTTGCCTGCGGTCAGCCTTGAGAGACCAACCTGATCTCACAAGCAAAGTTTTAAAATAATGTGATTTCATATGTCTTGATACCATGTGCAAGGCAATGTATCACAGTCTTTTTTCGATTGAATCTTCGGAAATTGTTATAGTATGTAGTGAAAATGTTTTACATGCATACTAGCAGAACAGTGGGAAATCCATTGGTATTTATCGAAGTCCCTGTAACGTCCAACGTCATAGCACAACATGTTGCGCAATTTGAGCAAATAGATAACGTTTGCCTATATGAATAAATACAATTGTAATCTGTGCTTTTCTACACAGTATCGCTAAACATCTATTTGTACTCTTACACCCCTGATTAACAATACAATAATATTTTAGCAGTACACTTCAGTTCACTATGAAACCAATGATATTAATGTATGATATTTTTAATACATTTTACATATTTGCTTTGTTGTGACACTGTCACTATTTTAAAATGTATTTCAGTTTTTGGTGTGCAAAGAAACAATGTGGTAAAGAGCTAAATCATAGCCTCACATAATATTAAGAGTTTATAAAAAAAAATGTATTTGCCAATGATACCTTATTCAGTTCTTTTTCTTAGCATATTATCGTGAGGTTTCTAGCTTACTACAGATAGATGGGTAGCAATTTAGTAAATTTATGTCAGAACTATGGCTGATAAGGCAAAT
This sequence comes from Galaxias rostratus, assembly GCA_036024795.1. NCBI lineage: Eukaryota > Metazoa > Chordata > Actinopteri > Galaxiiformes > Galaxiidae > Galaxias > Galaxias rostratus. Next base: position 8,047 of record JAVQJS010081686.1, read on the forward strand.
AAGTTTATTTCCATCACAATACGTGCCTTAGCCTCTAGGTAAAATACATTATCTGTCAATTCAACAACTGACTTAGCCTCTAGTTCAAATACATTATCCATCCATTCCACAAGTGCCTTAGCCTGTAGTTAAGATAAATTAACTACCCCATTAATATGTGCCTTAGCCTATGGTTAAAATACAATAGCTGTCCATTCAGTAGAGCATCAAGTAGGTCCATCAGATTGGTCCTTTAATTTTCCTCATCCTAAATTTTAACCCACTTCAAAGTGAATCCTTCTCTCTGAGCTAATTTAAGAGTGGGACAACACTTCAGGTCCCATGGGCCGCAAACTAGATCTGTCAGAACAATGTAATTTCCGCTTTGATATTATTTTTTGATTTTGCATCCAAATGTGGTGGATTTAAGTACACGGAAGTTTCTTGTTAACACATGTCTTTTCAAGTAGCAATATTTCTACTCAAATAGATTTCTACCAGAGCACAATATGTGTGTTCTATGCCAACATTCTCTATTGCAATCTATATGTAATTTAATGAGCATTTAGGGTCTTATAAATATAGACCCAATGTCCACACACACTAGCATCACAAAGTCTCAAAGTTCTGTGAAATATCAATCCTGCACATTTCTCTTGAAGCATATCTAAATGATTAAGGGATCTGGCATCCAAATTAGCCCTTTGTTATGTAAAGGTTAAATCACTTTTTCAAAGTCATTAGACTTCTTGAAAATAAGGTTTGATTACTTGAATACCTTTACCTATAGCCCCGATGTTATTTATGCCATGTCAAAAAATATGACATGGTCAATTACGTTTAGGTTGGAATATGGGGAAATGAAAGGTTGTAGTAAAGTCGAAGTTGTGTCTGGTAATGGGTATTGTGGAGAGGGAGAGAAAGAAGGCACCAATAGCGAACCAAAGGACTGACTCAGTCACAGCAGTGCTTTGTCCTTCACTTTTACTCCTCTTCCTTAAGCTACAACATAATTGTGTAGCCTTTGAAAAGGAGACCTTACTGTGGAACATGTGATTTCTGTGGAATTTGAATTTAACGTTTATTTGAGCCTGTCCTGGTTCCTTTTCAAATTATCTGTAATATTAGGGATATTTGCTTGTAATTTATCCATTAGCATATCTTATTATTAACTTACATTGTAATACTATTTAATGTGCTTCCCAAAATAATAGTTTTGATATATTTACATTGACAGCAGAATGTTGATTGAAAGCTATACTGTGCATTACATTTGTACAATGCCTGTTTTTGGAAAGTTGGCCAGAATCTTATTTACGATGCTACCACAGCCCGGTTGCTAGTCTCACTTGGTGAGTTAACAATAGGTGGAATGCAATTGAATCCACCAGGATGATATTGGTCTGGGTCTGTTACCGTGTTTACCTCTGCAGAGGAGCGGTGTACCTTCAGGCAGCTTTTGTTTTGTTTGTCTCAGACACTCTCCTCCCTGCAGGAGGATTAGCTGATGCATGGGCCTGAAGTGAGTCACACTTTTTAAGTCTCTACATAAGCTTTTAATAAAGAAGGGAGTTGACCAATTTGATTTTATTCAGTTTGCGTCAAGCACCCTGCGTAGCTGACGTCAAGGACAGCCCAGTGAAAGGAGTGTAGCCTCCTCATGGCCATTAGCATCGTGCTGTACTGTTTGGGTTTGCTTCGTACGCTGGTCTTGAAGCAAATATGCAGTTGCAGTTTGTGGCAGTTTTTTACGTCACCATTATTTTTGTGTTGCGTGGCCATGGCATATTGTTGGTCTTTGCATACAGCACTCAAGTGTGCATCATCTGATGACTTCTGTCGTAAACATGCTTCATTGCCACCGCACTCTTTGTCACATTCTAAGTGTGCTTTGAATCCACATATTCAATGAGCTATTTGAATGTTAGACATATGATAAATGGTCCTATGTATATTACAATTTGACTTGCTATTTAAATCTGTGATAAAAACGGCTTTAAAAGAACATAGATGTGTCCCCTTCTCCTTTTAAACCATATTACACTTCAAGCTCCGTTTAACATACAAGTGTATCTAAGTCTTGACCTTGAAATTAGGCATTTGTGAAAGACTTTCTCGTTACTCTTCGCAAAGTAACAAGTTGCTTTGAATTTTTCCCACCTAATTTGTGCAGTGGAACAATTCTATAATTTATGTATGAAAACCTCCCAACACAAAACAACTGAAATCAGATGATGTCTGTAAAATTGATTACTTTACTTTTCACTCATTCAACTTCACTACCATTAAGGAGTGAAAATTCACACAGGACAATTGACAGTGTCCAAGCTAGACTTACCCCATTAGTCATTGTAACCATAGTCCTTTGCGCTCACCGCACAAGCCTAATTACAAATGCACAGTTGTGTCTCTTTTTACTTTCCGAAGGGCTTCCAGGTGTACAGTTCTATGGACTCCAAAGCATTGAAATTGAGATCAAAGCTTTAACCTGATGCCAATGGCCTCATGTTACCCCAATCCTCTCCCCATGTGCCCCTTAATTGATTAGGTAGGCAGCCCCCTTTTTCTACACCATCTGGTCTGGTTGGTTCTTACCTAAACCAAACCAAAACCAAAAATAGTGTTTACGTATACCTAATGAAGGGTAATAAACCGAGATATCATTATAATGTAATAATAATAGGATATATATTATCTTTAATTATTCTTATATGATGACTGTATTATGTTATCATGATATGATAATGATTGCCCATTATATTATCCTTTTTGTTTATGAGGTGCCGGACAATATCATCCCATAATTCCATACTCATATGCCTTGGCACTTTTTCTATTTTTCTCGGTCCGTTGCATCTCAGTAGTCATTAATCACCCTCTGGAATCATAGTTTAAAAGGAGCAGAAAACACATTATTTTAATTGAAAGCCCTGCAATTGTAGTAGGTAAGACCAGTGGTACTAGATTAACTTTGTTTTGTTTCTTTTTTTTAACACACAAAGATATTCCCACTTTCCTGTTAATGGTTCACTTCAATAAACTTTTTTGTCATCATATGGAGGATAGCCCATCAACTTGAATCTGAAAGCCTGGCACAATAATATATTTTTTTCACAATATACAGATTTGTCAGTTTGGCTTTAGGTTAGATTTGTCTGGATCAATTCCATCTAGTGGGCATACTAAAGAATTTACAACACCCAAAATTAAACGAGTTACACTGATAATCTATTTATAGAAAATATCTATTTAAGATTGTATAAGTAGAATTATGTTTTTTTATTACTCTATTGGGAATCACCATACATACATTATTTAAAATGTTTTCACTTGCCATTTCCATTCAGGTAACAGCGCTGTAAACATTTTATCTGGGTTTAGTGGTTTATTATTATCATTGCTCCACTATAAGCTTTTTCGAGTAAGGCAGACATCGAAGATGCATTTATAAAGTTGCAGTGCATTGAAGTATGGAGAGGTTTTTGTAAACCTTTAGATTACGCTTTTGAGACTTTATCAATTTAGGAAGGTGTGATTTGTGGAAAACTACACTCTAGGCTCCTAAATAGGTAATTATTCAAATGCATGCTTTTCTTTAAGATGGGATACTCAACACACTGAATTTACTGATGAGTAGCAGCATTAAAGTTTACTAGAATCGCATCATAAGTGAGGCATCAAGGTTGACACAAAACATGTGACACTAAAGCAACTGAAGAAAGACAGAAGTATGATACAGTTATTAAAAGAAAATGTGTGAAAGCTGCATTTGGTGCACTTTGTCATCTATAAAACAATTATTTTCTCTCAATAGCATTCTTTATTATTATTTTGAGATTTTCAAAATTTAAGGTAACAATTGCAAGGTCAAAATCAGTTTTCTGGTTGATCTTTCAGCTCTGGTCAGGATGTCCAGAGGGCAAGTGTGATCGTCAACCTGCCCAGCTTGGTGCGTCAAAACCCAGCAGAAACTTTTCGACGGGTTGTGCCAAAAGTGCGGGTAAGACAAAGCTGATCACATCTCTCAGAATTTGATTAACGTCTTTCTTTAGATAAGTAAGCATGAGAGACAATTGAATATCTATCATAAAATATTTTCTCCGGAAAAAGCTGATTCAATAACTCATGACATTCGTAAGCAACTCAACATAGTTAATATATTGAAGGCCCTCACCCTTGAATTTCTTCACAGGAAGTGCTACATGTGGCAGGAGTGGAAATGCAGCTGGCGGCAGCTGGGTCTTTTCTCACTATCCTTCAAGATGACATCATCCTCATTCAGACGCACACACACTCCATCCTACAGATAGTTTTGCTAAATTTGGACCACAGGGATGCGGGTGAGGATGCTTGGTTTCTAGATTGAAAAGACTTTACTCCAACTTAACAGTTGATTTTAAACAGCAGGACACAATGCTTTCAGAAAGACTCTGGGGTTGTTTTACTAAATGAAGCAAAGTGTAAAATGCCAGCTTCATCTTTTGTTTCTTCCGACAGTCGTGAGCAATGCATGGCTCGAAACGCTGCTCTCTGCAATTAATGCTTTACCAAAGGAAACAATCAGGCAAGAGGTAACTGCCATGACCTGTAAAGATGAATTGAAAATGTGTTTATGTAGAGCACATTGGCATAGCACATACCTAGAGCAAAAATTTCTGAAGACACGTTTTAAATTAATATATAAACCTTGATTACCCTAAGGTTTGGTCCTCTATCCGCAATTTAATAATCCACATCATACCCGTCTGTATCTAAATTTCTGTCTGATAACGCAGATTCTAAGTCCCTTGGTGTCAAAGGCCCAGCTCACTCAGTCTCTCCAAGCCCGTCTAGCCAGCTGTCGTATCCTAGGGAGGGTGGCATGCAAGTTTGAGTCCCTCGTGTAAGTCTATTCCTTCCGGTGTTTGGTTTTACGACATGTAAATAATCTCAATCTTGTTTTGAATGTCACATTTCCATGTTGGAAGTTCCACAAGTAAGTTTAAAATGCTTAATTGCTCACATCAAAACAAGTCTTGAAGATGACAACTTTGTATGTCATATAAGGAGTATTTTTTCTGACTTTCTGGATGACAATTTGCAGAGTGAAGAAGGACCTCTTGCCACTGGTGAGGTCTCTTTGCCAGGATGTTGAGTATGAAGTGCGCTCCTGCATGTGCCGCCAGCTGGAGAACATCGCCAGGGGAATTGGGTACAACTCATATTATCTTTAAGCAATGTGCAAGTGTTGTTCCACCAGGAAATTCAGCATATTTTGTATGTTGACATTTTTTTGTCTGAATTACAAAATTGGTAAAAAGGAACCAGATCTGTACCAAAGTTTTGATTAAGTCTTGAAGTGTACTACAACCATTTACCTTGACCCGTGAACTGTCCACTCTGTTAGCCTCCCAAACCACGCCCAAAATGGAAAATGTAAATCGCAATAGCAATAAGAATAGTTATGGTGGCACACTAAACTAGCAATTTTCTTTTTAATCAGAAACTTGCCTCAACTTATTTGCAATTACAAGCTTTACTAAGGTACTTTCAATTTGGCCAACTATATACAGTTGAAGCTAAAGGTTTATATTCACTTACCTATGCTAGAGATCTTGAAGTTCTTTTTTCACAAATCCACACATTTTATATTACTATACATTTATTTTGGCAAGTCAATTGGAGCATCCACATACCACTGTTCACATCAGAGGAAATTTTAAAATTCTCAAAATGAGACCCATTGATTTCACTATGTCAATTCAAAAGTTATCATTCAGTCTAACATTTACATACAACAAGATGACTATATCTTAACTGTCTGGAAGACTTTTTAAATTGATGTAATCCTTCCATTATTTTCAGAAGCTTCTGATTGGCCAATTGTCATAATTATTAGTTAATTGGGGGTTAATTTGTACCCATGGCTGTATTTAAGGACTTACTTTAGAGCCAGTGCCTTTTTGCCCTTCACACCATGGGAAAATCCAAGCAACTCAGCCAAGACCTTAGAAAAATAATGTGGACCTCCACATGTCTGGTTCTTCCTTAGGAGCAATGTGAGGGGGCCATGAGCCTCTGTATGCAAATATACACATTTCGGGATCACATGAGCACAACAGCTGAACAAACTTTGGTCTGAAGCGTTCAGCTGAACCCCTAGACAGCAACGAAGGAACTGGTGAAGGAGATGCAGGCATCAGGTATCAAAGTATCCACATCCATCATTAAGAGAGTTCTACACCAGCATGGCCTGAAAGGCTGTCGCGCAAGGAAGAAGCCCCTACTCCAAGACCGGCATAAAATATCATAAAGTTTGTGGGTCTGGTCAGATGAAGCAAAAATTGAGCTGTGTCCATAATGATCTGCGCTATTTATGGAGGAAAAAGGGTGAGGCTTTTAATCCGAAGAACACCATCCCAATTGTGAAGCATTGGGGTGGCAGTATCATGTTGTGGGGGGGTTTTGCTGGGACATCATGAAGAAGGTGGATTATTTAGAAATACTGAAGCAACACCAATTATATCAGCCAGAAAACTATTCAAGCAGTCCTAGGCAAAACCTCAAAAGTTGTAACATTACGGCTTGAAGACATCAGCATGAAAGTATTGGAGTGGCCAGCCAAAGACCTGAAACCCATAAAATGTGTGGACTGAGCTGAAAAAGCTTGTTTGAGCAAGGAGCCCTGCAAACCTGATTGAGTTACACCTGTTCTGTCAGGAGGAATTGGCGAACATTGAAAAGCTTGTGGAAGGCTACCGCAAGCATTTGAATCAAGTTAAGCAATTAAGGCAATGCCACCAAATAAAAACCAAGTTTATGTAAACTTTTGAGCATGTATATAAACTTTTAAATTCTGACATAGTGAAATAAATGCCTCCAATTGATTATTTTTAAATTCCCTGATGTGAAAAAATTAGAAGCCCTAATTGATGGTAACATGAAATTTGTTGAGCTGTGAAGAACTCCATTTGAATATCTATAGCTTACGTTTTGTAAACTTCTGGCCTCAACTTTAAACCATCAGGCATGATTATGTGAGACATTTAAGTTCAGAAAGTATTCAGGTCCCTTCCCTTTTTTCAACACAGTCTTTTTCTAAAATGTCTAAGTGTTTTTAATTTTCTTATCAATCTACACACAACACACCAGAATGACAAAGCAAATAAAAACAGAAACACAACATTTACACGCACACACACACGCACACACACACACACACACACACACACACACACAGCTGCCATTGCATACATGACCTGAATATGAAGTGCCAAGGTAGATCCTTGCTTAATTGAGCGCATAAAAGGTTTTCTCTCTGTTAGGGGAGATATGAAGCTGTTATCCGGCGTGCTTTCAAAGTGCTCACCCATCAAGCAAACAGTGTCGACGCACACACATCCCTGCCCATCGGCATATCGACGCACATGAACGTGCCCCACTCAAACAACCACACGCAAAATGCACCAACCCCAAAGTGCCCACTGCGAACGAGAGCTTGGACACGCGACGGAACGTTTACACGGCGCTTTACGGAGGTACGCACGATCGTTTCAGACCGCTGAAACACGTCACTGGGCCAAAAGACCTCATCAGACATGGAACCTTATGCTCCCTTAATCATGTCCTCCTCCTGATCTTCCAATTTCCCGTCCTCTCGTCTCCTATCCCCCTTTTACCGGCTCTTGTGTGGTTTAGCTTCCCCCCACCCTCCCCCCTTCCCCCTCCACCACCCCCGCTCTCCGTGTTTTCCTATTCCCCTGAAATTGTTAGGACGCAACAACATTCCACAACTTGCTATACGGAATGCTTGGCTTGCACATCATAACCAAGCGCAAAGTCAAACATATGTTAGTGTACTCTTTTATCATGGGTCCCGAAGTGAACTGAGGGCCTGTGGTCAGCGTTCAGTGAACGTATTCCATGTGGTCTGGACGTTGGCCCGCCACGTCTCCCCTGCTTCCTGCTCTTTTAACACCGCTGCAGCCCAGATGGGGCTTGTTGGCATGGGGACACTTGGTCCCAGCATGGCGGCAAAACTTCCAGTCGGATCAACCGCCCAATCCGCTCGAAGCCTGGGTTCAAAGCAAGCCAACACATATACGGACACCCCCCCCCCCCACACACACACACGCACGCAGACACACACACACCCACCCACACACAGACACACACACACACACACACACACACCCGCCCACACACACACACACACACACTCTCTCTGACACACGGTGTCCAGTCCGTCTGTTTGGAAGCAACTGCTGGCTCTGCCGTCTCGCCGTCGGGCACCACAAC
>JAVQJS010081696.1:0-11525 GCA_036024795.1 Galaxias rostratus
CGTACCCCCCCTCCCCCCTCACACACACACACACACACACACACACACACACACACAGACACACACACACACAAATTGTCAAAGTCACCTCTACTGCAGGGACACTGACTGACACAGGCGTAATTGGGCCAAACAAACCAGAGGTGTATTGGGAATGCTAAAGCCCTAATAGACGGTGTGTGTGTGTGTGTGTGTGTGTGTGTGTGTGTGTGTGTGTGTGTGTGTGTGTGTGTGTGTTGTGAGTGTGTGTTCAGCACGGCTGGAGGAATAAGCTACTGTGACCCTGTTAGCAGAGCTCCGCTGGGAGGAGAGTGGCTGATGTCACATTGGATCAGAGCATGCTGTGAGGCTCGGGGAGTGCTGATGGGGTCTGGAGCCCACCGCCACCCCAGAGACCTCCAGAGTGGTCCTTTCATCACCTTCACCCATCGACAAGCTGCCACCAGCCACAGCCCCGTCCCTAACACCTCACAGCGGCCTCTGGGGGCCCACAAGGCTCCAAACACAGCCGTAATGGAAAAGACCCCGGTAAAAAGAAAATCAAAACTTTTCCTTGCTTAAATTCAGGTTTTAAGTGGCTTCAGCATCTTAACACCTGCCTAATGTGAATCACTGAGCTAGGGAAATAAATGAGTAAAGATTGCAAATGGCAGCTTAGGTTGCCAGAGTAAATGTAAGCCTATTACAGTCGGAACCCGGTTCGTTTTCGTAGACGACAGGCTTTTAACAAGTCATCCACCCCGTCTGCTGCAGCCCAAACACTTTTCATATTCAGGTCCAATACCGTCTTGGGATCCAAAGGAGGACGACAGGGTAACCTAAAACAAACTCCAGTAAATCATACTTCCTAACTAGACAAACAACACAGGCGAGGGAGCTAGCCAGAGAAATGGAGGGAAGCTAGCTACCGGCCAGGCCCCGCCTCCGAGCCGTGAGGCCCGCTCCCATGTTTGTGTTAAGAGGCCGGGCTTTCATTTGGCCCGATGGGTTCCAGGCTCTCTGGGTTTAGCGTGGCTTGTCGGATATTGGAGTGTTTACACAGCCTCCATGCAGCTCTCCCAGCGTTGAAATAAGTGCATTAAGATGGATGGATTTACTTAGTCCCCTACCTCGGGAATTCGGGAACAAACTCTGAACGACCTCTTTGTGTCTTTGGTGGGGAGGGACGAGAGGGGAAGGGAAGGGTAACGGACCACGCTGTGTGTGTGTGTGTGTGTGTGTGTGTGTGTGTGTGTGTGTGTGTTTTTTTACAGCCCCAGACGACCCTATTGCTTGAGCCAGCTCTCCACCTTCAAGCGTCTAGATAACACGGCTCTCAATGACCCCCATTCATTACGCTCTGCTTCCCCTAGACAGAGCCCGTCTTCACAAAAACACAGAGAAAATACAAATCTACGCTAACTCAATCACCCTGATTTATGTAACACGTTCCTTTGCGGAAACAGACGATGAACGGCCACAGGCTGGTGGCTTACACGGGGGGATATAATTAGCTTACATAAACGCTGCTATCTGACATGATCTCCAAAGGCGCTGCATAACGGAATGCCGGTCCCCCGTTCATCCGCCATCTCCTCCTCGCCGGCGCTCGCAGCCGCCCCGTAGGCGGGCATCGCTCTCCCAGCTCTGTGAGAGCACCGGGGGGAGGGGGCATTGTTTGTGACGGGCGAGGCCTTAAATCAGCTGGGGTTGTCCTTGATTTGTTAACCTTTGTGTGGCCGTGTCAGTGGATGAGCCATGGCTGGGGCGGCTCCTTTCATGGCCCTGATATACAGCCCCCCCCGCCCCCTCCTTCCCCCCCCGCTCTCTCTCTCTCTCTCCCACTGCAGCCCTCTTCTAAGCTCGGGGAATTGAGCCTCTCTCTCTCCCTCCGTGGGGACCCATAAAACACTCCTGTCTGTCTGGGTACCTACTAAAAGAAGGCATCACCAGGGAGAGCTCCTAAATCTGCTCCAGTGATGCATGCCGCAATGGAGGAGAAACTGAAACCATGCCTACGGCCCGGGGCGCCGCGGCCAGCCCTGCCCCGAACGGGCTCTCACGTTACGCACTCAATTGTGTTTTCAATCTGCCCGCGTTGCCAGGGCGATTTTTCTTTTCTTCTTTTCTTTTCAAATACAGCCAAGCCGTTTCTCGACCCATAACGACGTTAGCAGGAGGAAGGGGGGCAGGGGCAGGCCCATGTGTGACCTCGCAGCCCCAGCAGTGGGAACAGCCTGTCCTTGGCCTCCGCCACACACCAAAGGTCAACCAAAGGCGGGTCATCTTTCCACTGAGCCCCGAGTCGGGCCCCGCGGACCCTGCTCACGTCTCGACACCCAAGCCCACGCAGACGGCAGGGGTCAGGCCAGGGTCAGGCTGGGGTCAGGGGAGTGCCATTTGGCAGTAAACCAAGCCTGTAAAACACCTTCCATTTGGCCGGATGAGAGAAAGCGGGGGTGGGAGGTGGTTACTGGCCTAACGCAGAGGGTTACTCTTTCTTAAGACGACAGCAAGTGGCAGGTAATGTGGCTCCATCCCTCTCAGCAGAGAGATGGAGGACAGCGGGGAGGGACAGCGTCAGGCAAGACAGAAGAGAAGAAACGTGCCCGACCCCCCCGCCCACACGGCTGTAATACACTCACAGACCATTCGCCGGCCTCGAGGGCTCTCCACAGCGATTCAGCGCGCTCTCCAGCCCCTCGTCAGCCGCAAAGTTCAACACCTTTTCTCTCGCTTTCCAGCTCGCCGTTTTGGAAAACCGCTTCGGCATCAGCGCCGGGAAATTACACCCTTTCGCCCCTTGCACATTACATACACTCTCTCTCTCTCTCTCTCTCTCTCTCTCTCTCTCTCTCTCTCTAGTGCTCTCTCTCTCTCTCTCTCTCTCTCTCTCTCTCTCTCTCTCTCTCTCCGGTGGTGGACGCACTCGAGGCCGACGCTCCTCTGCCCGCCGACGGGCCCCCACTCCGGCCGCGGCACCGCTCCATTTTTCCCATTAGCTCACGCAGCGTGCGGCACAGACTGCGCGGGGGTGAGGGGGAAAACGGAGAACCACCACATCCTTCACTTCAGCCCCCATGTCCCAACCCGCGCCGAGCCCAGCCAGAGACATCAGGCGGCGGGAAACGTCTCCAAGAAACAAACCAACCGCCTCCGTGTCGACCGAGACAAAGGCTTTGTTTTTGTTCTACCGCCTCTACAACAGCCAACTCAATACAAATGAAAGGAAGACCCCGTAGCAACTACTGACACAACATCCTAGTTATAAGCCATGTGTGAATAACTACGACATTGTAATAAATCCGCTTAAACTCCACATTGCATGGGCCCTGTTTATCCACCAGATCTGCGGGGTCCTAGTGGGTATTGAGCGGGCTTAGCCCTGTGACTCACCCGCACAACTCACTACAGATGGTGGGATTACAGGGCCGCTCTTCATAACTGATTCCACATCGCTCTACAAATGTTATTTAGCATTACCTTAACAACATTACAGGGGCTACACGCTCCAACAAATCAACCCTAATGTGGTTAGGGCTTTCGTCTCCAGTGACTTAGTGGCATTTAGAGGCATAGCTGGAGCCTGACAAAAGCACCAAAAGAAAAGGGGATGGGAGGGTAATGATGGTGGGGAAAGCTTAAAGGCCGGTCCTGGGTTGCTAATCATTTGATGGATCTGTCTGCCGAGACACAGCGCTCTGGTTCGTTATCGGAGGCCATACCCACCCCCCCCCCCCGCCTCCCGGCCCCTCTAATCCCTCCGGGAACAAGCCTTAGACAACAACGTCAGCCCACCTCCACACCACAACAACGCTCCGCCTGGCCTCTCCGTAGACCAGGGCCAGCTTCCCACCACCGTTTCCCCAGGACGGTTAATGAATCAGACGGGCTATTGGACACCAGCGGGCGCCTCGACAGGCTGGGTAATTAGCGCTAACACGGAATGATTGTTAGTTAGCGGGAGCAGCGCCGGGGCACAGGGAGCGCGGCGGGAGCGAGGCCGTGGAAAAGCAGAGCGGCCGCTGAGCGCACGGGGCGGATATCGACGGGCCCGAGGTGAGGCTGGCTCGAGGGGGAGGGAGGGGATCGAAGTCCGGAGAACAGAAAACACACGTGGGGGAGGGCAGAAAGGACTCTGGAGAGTTGGCTCTTCTGCGGCGAGCGAGCACGACGCAGCGCCCTGCGAATCGGCGCGGTGGCCGCTGAAAGAACGCAGTAAGTGGCCCTGCGGGGTCTGGGACTGTTGGCTAGGTGAGGCGGCGGAGAATGTGTGTGCACTCTACGACTGATTTATTCCAGTTGGGTTTTCTAAAGAAGTATTTCATATTTTCTCCCTAGTCAAGGTTAATAAGTAATTATTAATGAAATGTGATACATTTACATATATATAAACATAAAGACCAAATTAATTTATTTAAGTTCTCTGCTTTTGAAATCATTATTGTTGAAAGCTTAATTGGAGTCTTAACAAACTAAACGTTCCCATAACCACTCGACAACAACAACGTTCTCCACGCAATGTTGTATCACATCTTCTGGAAGCCACTGAGGAGCGGTGTGCACCGTCTGTCTAAAGCCTTCTTTCAGCTACCACTGCCATTGACGTCTCACTGCCTGGCCCCTCCAGAACGTACAGCCCAGCAAGAGAGCAAAAGGAAAAACCACCACAAACCAGAAGGAGACCTTCTGCACCTGCCCTATTGACATTCCTCTCCTCACACTCCAGCAGTGTCTTCTCTGCCTTTTTATCTCATCTGCTGTTGCTTGACTGGGGCTTTGGTTTGCAACGTCGGGATGCTAGTAATCCCCTCCTAACAAAACCCACCCTGCTCCTTTCATCTTGACGCGCCCCTCTATAAAAATACCGACGGCCCAGCACCCTCTGCACCTGGACTCGTCCACTGGCACTTTGTGAGAGCTGAAGGGATTAGCATATGGCAGGAGAGAAGGACGAGGAGGGGACGGAGACTTTGGGAAGAAAGACAAGGAGAGATATTGAAATGGGAATAGGGGGCAGGGAGAGTGGACTAGCAGCCAGCCGGGAGAGAGCCCTATGTGTGTACTGTGTCCTCAGTCTGGCCCTTTTCAGATGGGAGAGAGAGAGAGAGAGAGAGAGAGAGGCAAGGACGGCCCTGTGTTGATTTAGACTGCACAAAGGGGACCTTAATCCTTTCAAGGGAACGAATGCTGCCCACGGAGAAGTGCCTTCAAAAGGAAGCCTCCTTGTCGAGCGAAAGCCATTGAGCCCCCCCCCCCCCACCCCAATGGACGCCACAAATCAAGGCCTGGCGGGAGTCAAAGGTCCACAAAGGGAGAAATGGGCTGGCTGTCCTTGTGTTGGGAAATGTGCAGCAAGAGGCGGGGTGAGTCGGGGGCACAAACACAAGGCTATCTACTCCTATCTGGCCTCTTTCTCCCATTCTGTGCCGAGGTCAGGCCCTCTGTATCCAGCCTCCCTCCCAGGCCTGCTAACCCCCCCCCCCCCATTACAGAGGAATGCCACTTCACACACAGCCCTGCCATTATCCGCGCTCCCCTGAGGACGGGGAGAATGGGGCTGCTTTTAACAGCAAATTAGTGACGTGATAATGAGGTCACATGTGGTGTTGGCACGCTGAGGTCATAGGCAGATGCCTTTCCTGCCCTCAGTTCATTCCCCACTGCATTAGCACATTCTCTTCCTCCTCTTTCCTTGGCTGCCACACAAACCCTGACACATTAACAACTGCTGGATCAGTTTTCTTTTGCATGCAATAGGACATGGTGTATGGCACACCGAAAGGATTTCCAACACAGAGAAAATGTGTGTGTGCACATTTGAATACTGCAGAAAATAGTAACAATTGCTTATAAAAAACATTAGCATTCTGTGTTATCAAGAAGATAATCTAATATGGTCTAACCATCAAATTCCAATAATTCTAACAAGATAAGCAAGCATAAAACAACAGGCTTAACAAAAAGCAACATGTTGCTAAAATCCCATACCTTTGAGTGCAGCGGTGCTGAATAATTTTTCGGAGCCTGCATCGGAGCACTGTAAATGAGAAAATTAGAGATTAATTTTCAAACATGCACTAGCAGGTGCCATGCTAGACAAAGACACAACAAAGTGTTGGCAGATGACTCCAGCGAAAACGCTCAGTACGTTCAGTCGCCACTGGATGGCAATGTTGGTCCACCTGACGAGTCACTATTCAAGCCACCCGGCAGAACTCTTGACGCCGATGTTATCGTGCAAACGTGCAGTCCTCGCATTTACTCTATATTATATAATGCAAGTATATATGCGATATCGTGGGGTCAGATTAATTAAATGAATGTCAACGACCATGTAAATGTTAATGTCTTTACAATGGAACAGTTACGTGCGTGTGTAAAAAATAAGTGAGAAATTACCAACTTAACCTGCATATGAATTTTTTTCGCCTATTTTGACATAGTATATCCATAAACATATTTAGATATATATAGTATTTGATGTCGCGTTCTTATAGAATAAAGAGTGGGATACCAGAAAAAGGACAAGGTCATAGACGGCTAGTATACACCGCTCTATACTGACACAATGAAAATGGCCCGCACCTTTATATTAACTGTAAGCTGCATTGTAACCTCTCAACAATACTTCTATTGCCACAGCCGTGCAATGTTTTCAATACGTTTGAAAAAAACAGCAATGAACAAGTGCAAGTGTTACATTTGCTAAGCTATTGCTGCATCCCACAATAAAAACTAAATCGAAATGCAATGTTTGTAGCAAACACACGTAATCGTACCATACATGTTCACCAATAGTGAGTTGTAGCTGTATTTAGTATTTTAATACATTCTATGTCCAACTTGAGAAATTAGTTAAATATACGAACAGACGTATTGACATAGTAACAATTTGCATGCGCTAACGTCGACTGATATACCTAAACATTAAAATTAAAACAGTCTGAACCAAACAAGACTCATAAAAAATAATAAATAAAAGTGTTTCGATAAAGCTGAATATTTTCTAAAAACCAGGCTCACTAATACATTGTTTAGTGAATGTGTAATATCCAGAATAAGCAACCCGAGTACCTGTCGTGTAGCGAAGCTCGCAAAGAGAAAAATAACAAGTCAATATATCACTTTTGCCGTCTAGTACTTAAGGTACTGTTTCACATTCTCCTTGTCAAAAAATGTAATCCACATACGGGCGACGACTTCTTCTCCGTTTCAATGTATGACCGCCATACGAAGAATAAAAGCTTTTCCCGGAAAATTCCAACGATTGACAAGCGATCTCAAGTCTTCCGTGCCGCTCGGACAAAGGGAACCATGCGCTGTGCCCACAAAAAAATATGCAAAATTTCCTTACAGTGCGTCTCGTCCCCAGGATAGAATTCAATACGCAACTGTTATACTTCTAATAAAGATATCCTTGTTTTACAATTGACTGGATCCGTGAAGCACTGTGGTATAGTGCGCGCAAAATGGGCTGCGTCCACGGACATGCAACGTCCGTCTGAGCTAAAATCCAACAAAGCACACACCAGTTTCTTCTATAGCGAAATAGCGAGACATGCACATGAGGTATCACCAAAATGTTTAAGGATAGCCTCTTTCCTAATATTTTCAGCTGGATGTCCCGTGGTTTTCAAAGGTTCCGTCGCTGACAGTGCCTCTCCTCATCGGCTTCGAGTATCACACAAACTCCCATTCATCCTACGGCTGGCTGAGTGGTCCTGCCCTGACGGTCGGGTCCTCCCACTTCCTGATTATAACCTGGCTTGCTTTAGCCTCAACCTTTAATTATCTTGAACACAAACACACGTGTGTATCGGTTTTAAGGACCAATACCGTTCCAAAGACCGAGTTTCCCAGAGCAAGCCTTCTTCAGGGTTGAGTGAAAGGAGCTCAGTTAACAGTTGGCAATGAATTTCAACCCTCCAGATCGACAGAATGGGAGAGTAGGCAGAAGAGGGTGGGATAGGCGGAGGAACAGAGACTAGAATGATGATCTTTCTTTCACTCCCTTGACAAGGTGAGATGATGTCAGCCACTAATGAATTGCCCAGTTGGGTGCAGCTACTGTGAGGGACGGAAAACAAAAAGCCTCTTTATGAGCAGCATGCCGCAACTCAAAGCTCCCAGCCACTGTCTTCCTGTTGGATCAACTGCCACAGCAGCCGCTGGATTCACCTCAGAAATGCTAATGCAGCCTCACCCCTGGTGCTCGGACCCCAAACACGAGTAAAGTCCCTCAGAAACATTGCAACATTGCAAACCTCTCATTTGTAAAGAAAACATTCCACGATTCAAATAAGATCATCACACTTCAAGGGACAATCAGTCGGTTAAGGAGCAACGGTAGATCACCTTAAATGCCCTCGCCCTAAACACCGTGCTTAGCGAAAGCCTTTGAACACCCCTGACCAAAACAATCCTGCAATCTCAAGCTAAAGCTGGATGCTCCTAGACAATCCTCTTAATGGCGTGTCCTATAGCTCGGCTAATCAGCCTGAGCCTCTGCCTGGGAGATCAATAGACAGACAATGGTGGCACATTGGAAGAACCCACTCATATCCTTTCACAAATCAAGCCAGCAAAGAGAAGAAAATGGATTAGATCGTAAAGAAACGCAAACCGCTAAAAAAATTGTTGCAAAAAAACAAAACACTTTCACAAACCATCTATGGACCGCACTCCATATTATATTCCATAAAAATGTGGTAGGAGGCGTATGTGGCAAAGTTGCCGTAGCGTGCAACAATTCAATCTTTGGAAAGGCTTAATGCCGTGTTCTTTTTTTTTTTTTTTTTTTTTTTTTCGTCTGTCTGTCTGTCTGGCTCTCCTATCTGGGTTGCTGGTTATTGGAACTGTTTTTGTTTCCCTGGCCTTATCTCCTGAGCTCAGAGGCGCAGGCTGCCCTGTGCCGTGTGTGTATCCGGACAGACGATCCGCTGGCCAGATGACTATCGGCGCAGGGGGGCGGGGTGGAGAGGAGTGGTCGTAGCTTCATGTGGCCAGTCAGAGCCTGGAGGACACAGAGAACCACAGACACAATGGAGAGGACCGCCGCTCTCCACTACCCGGGGCTCGACGGGCTCGGGGAAAGGCCGGAGCCATCTATCCACTGTGCCCGGCGGACACACAAGAGCAGAGGAGCCTTTAGGAAACGATACCATGTGAGAGAGACAGTGCATTTGAACAGGCTTGTGACTTCATCATGGAGTGGCTGCTCCACAGAGAGAAAAGCTAGCAAGGAGACGTGACAAGACTGTGCATCCTTTCTGGAATAGGCCGGTTAATACCATGAAAGGAAGACATTTTATATTGGCTATGTGACGCTGCCTGTGGATATCGGGATGTATTTTCAGCTGTAAAATCACCACCGACATGTTGAATAATGGTCATAATTATAAAGGCCGCACGGACAAAGACTCGGCTATCTTGCGGATGGAGTTAATGTGTAGTTAGACGTAATTACACCGTGAAGAAACCTTAGGTTTGATGTGGCGCACGCGATGAAAACATCAAACGCCTCGGGCAGTTTCGCTTCAAATGTATTACACGGCTGCATGCCACGCCGTTATTTACGCTGCTGCCACCAACAGAAATGGCTGCCAGCCGTGACCACGGAGCGGCTGCCGTTGCTGTAAACATCTCACCCCCCCTCCCCCCGCCTTTCTCTCTCTAAACGCTGTTTATCAGATTGGAGAGCAACCTCAAGTCTGTGATTACAGCTCAGCACCAGGCAATCATCGTTCCGGATCTCTCTTTCCCTCTCTCTCTCTCTTCAGATTATTTTGAATTCAAATGAAATGCTGACAGAGGCACAAAAAAAAAAAAAAAGAGGGAACAAAAGCGGCGAGGGGCCCCCCGCCCCGGCTCAGAACATAATATAAAGTGGCTCTTTGGTATGGGAAAGCCCTTGCCAGAGAATGGAAGGCCGAGATCAAACATAACGTCAGGAGTTATGCTATCTAAGCCAGTAATTGCGGTCGGTGCCTTTAAGTTCTGTCTATATAGACCATCAGCCTTCCTTGCTGACATTTTGTCATCTTTTATTCCTTTTTTTTGGCCTTGATCCCGGGCTTCAAAGTAACCAGAAGCGTGTTTTTCTTTCCCTGGCAACCGTGGTTTAAATTTACAGGAACTCCTTCCTAGATTGCAATCACAGGAGACCGGCTCTCTTTCATGAGCCTTCCTGCCATTACGCCAAATCTCCCCTCATTTGAAATATGACTGATAAGTGTAACCGGAGAGCCGGGCCATGTAATATGTTAAAAGCCCCTGGTTAATTCTTTTGCTCTGTGTCTGTGTTGCCGGCTCGCCCGCCTCGCAAATGCACGCGCCCACCGCTGCTCCTCCATTCACGGCAGAATGGGATATGGAGCGAGGCGAGGCGATGAAAAGAGAAATCTCTTAATGACATTCTGCCGCGGAGGAGGACAACAGCAGCCACCTACCGGCTGCGTAGGTGCTGCGGCGCACGCACACACACAATCCCCCTCACCACACACACACGCACGCACGCACGCACGTGCGCAAACAGACTTTGAGAGCGCCGGCTAACAATGACACGGCTGGGAGGAGAACAACCTCCCAGACCAGATGACGGGCCGTGGGGAAATATCGCGGTTATCCAGTCTCCTTCCATGTTTGATCCACAAACAGCATTTCAGAGCGGCGGAGCAGCCCGAGCTATTTGATTGGGCTCAAACCCCCTTCCAGAGCCCTAATGCGGCACTCTGCCAGTACGGGCCTAGCGAGGTGAGGCAGACAGGGGCCTTTTGGGGGGCGCTGTCACAGGGCAGGGTGGGTGGGTGTGCTTACCGCGTACGTGTGAAGCTGACTCGAGCGTTCACAACACAATGGGTAGCTTGCTCAACTGGCCTAATCCCTGTATTCAGCAGTCGTTACAGTGGCAACACACGTACCTTCATAATATCACAAATGTAAAATGTATTCAGAGAGGAAAACACACACACACACACACACACACACACACACACGCAATGACAGAATATTCTATATTGAGACTTTTGAAGGTGAGGTAAGGATTCCCACCCCTCCACCCCGCTCCAGAAAAAAAAGAAGTCATTACATTCAACCTTATCTCCTAAAGCCTGCACAGGGCTGCCAATGACAACTGCCTCTAATCTCTCCCCCTGCCGACAAGCAGTTCTGACAGGGCCTTTCTTCCCAATTCCTCAGACACGTAGCCAGACATATATTAATCTGTCAGTCATTGCTGGTATTAATGGGGGGATGACACGCGCACAGTGTGCCCATACATCCTCTCACACTCCGCCTCTGTTCCTCTTTCTTTCTCTCTCGCTCTCGTTCCGTCCCCACGTTCACAGGAACACAAGGCATAATAGATTCTGCACGGAAAAAAAGACAGAGTGTAGGCCTGCGGGCCCTCAAAGAAGAGAGGACGAAACAGTGCAGCACCTAGAAGCTGCTGGAGCCCTATCCTAAGGACTGGGGGGGGGGGGGGGGGGGGGGGGGGGGGGGGGGGGGGGGGGGGGGGGGGGGGGGGGGGGGGGGGGGGGGGGGGG
>JAVQJS010081711.1:0-12962 GCA_036024795.1 Galaxias rostratus
GGCTCTGTTCTACGTAGTTGTTGCCTGCCTTGTCACAAGAATTTCTTTGCTCAGAATGATCCTGTATTATACTGTGCATTTGACAAATAAAACACTTTGAACACTTTGAACACTTTGAAAGAAGTTAAAGCGTCATCAAGCCAAATTTTAAGATATCTGTAAACTGACACTTGCTTTCGGTAGTTCCAGTAGAATTATGGTGTTTAATCTTCATTCCTTATTCTTCACAGAAGAAAATCAAGTTTATTTTGAATTTGGTCACAACTAGATTGTAGATTTAATTAAACTGAAGATGGACCTAAATCTACTCAATATAAAATGATATTCAATATATTAATGAGCCTTTGATATTTAAAAGTGTCATTCTGTTGTTGACATCGATAGAAAAAAGGATGGGCAGAGAATAGAACCTTGTGGCACCCCCTCTGTAATCACAGGGGGGCTTGAGCAAAAACCACATGATTTAGCTCATTGCACACGTGGGGTTTGACAACGCTAATTACCTCTATCAACAAGAAAGAGGGGAGAAGCCAAGGAATTCCCTTAACCTGCACCTCCCAGCCTTTTGCAGTATGTGCATGAATTTCTAAAATGAATTTTAGAAAATCAATTATATTGGTAAGACCTGAAAAAGCGACTTTGGTTCGCATTTAAGTGTTGATCAGATAGCTTTTGTGAACTTTGTATGAAAATGCAATGAAATGTAAAGGCCAAATCTAAATAAAAAGATTAATCTTTAATGAATGCGGCCCTTCTCACAGCCACAAGTCCCTGAGCATTTACAATCCTGTTTCTGGAAAAAAAGGATATCAAAGAAATTCTTTTTTTTTAAGTCTGACTTGTTCAGTTACCGCTGTCAAGTCCTCCTGTTTTAGCTATGTTTCAAAAGGAATTATTAATTGTTATTAAGGCTTATCAGGGTAGACCTGCAAAGTGGATGATAGTTTATGAGATTTTTCTGCATCAATGAATAAGCTTGTCTTTGGAATTTCTTTTGCAGACAAGGATAAATATCTGGTAAGGTATGTTGGTAATGTAAGGCATGTAGCAATAAAATAATAGCTTTGTTCTCCATGCACAGGTGGATGTTGCCCATAAACTCCAGACATGGAATACATTGGACTTCAATTTGTTTGTATCCATTAAACACATATATGTTTGCAATGGCACTACATTAGTTCAGACATTTACTTTAATGGACTCCAGGAGAAAATATTAACATTACTCTAATAAAGCTTCCAGTTAATCCGTCACACTTTCCTTACTTTGCTCGCTACAGTTAAAAAGGATGAGGAAACGTAATACTACAAATCAGATGGCAAACGTTCAAGGGAGATGCTAGACAACCAAGCCTTTTTTAACTAAGGCTAAATTTGCTTAAGCTGAGAGATGGATGAATCTATGTGTGTGAGTCCAGATAGAATATTTAAGTCTACACTGTGTACATATTCAGCTTTTTGTTCTAATATTGTTTACATAAAATACACTAGCAAAAAAAGGAAAATAGAATAAGAAATGAACTTAATTAAGAGCCTGACAGTTTTGGAGAGATGTAGACATTTGAAAATATATATGTATAGAGAAATGCAGACTAGTAGTAACAATTTGTAGCTAAAACAGTATTGACATTCTAGTGTGCCTTTATCAAGACATTACGAATGCACACATTTCGTACAAGAACATTGTTAAGCGTGGCATGAACCGTTCTAACTCTTTGAGATATAGAACATATAGATATATGCTAGCCTCCATGAGATATGTTTTGCCTTGCATCACAAAATCAAACTCAGAACAGTCAGATGAAACAATCCTTTTACTAATATCAGCATTAAGATGTACAGGTATTAGATCAATAACATAGATCTGGTTTGGATCAAGGTAATACATGTGTTATCATGTTGGGATTAGGGTTGAGTCCTGCAGACCTGACAGAAATGTATGCGTCAATTTATGCCTTAAGATTGGGGTGAGCTTACCTCTGGCCTAGGTTTTGTTGACAACACCTGCTTTCGCTGCGCCAGCCGTGCCTGGTTTCCATGGAAACGGGTCTTCATTGCAACACACTGAACTTGTTTTATCATATGTGTGGTTGTAAAACTGTGAGCGTCCGATGTTGAATTCAGGCCTTATTAGCGTGTGCATTGACATTATTTACTAAATAAACCGTTTTCTTTTTTAAAATAGTGACATTGTCAGTGATGTTTTGAAGACGATACACAAATGATGGAATCACAACTAGTCAGGAATAGCGATTAAACTGACATTTACATAGAACATCTCACAGACACAAGACAAAGATCAATTTTTTCTTCTATTGTTGTTTTGGTCTTGGGAGGGGGAAGGCGAAGATAAATGTATCGGTGCACCTGCACCTCATCAGTGAGGCCTGTGATCCCCGGTGTCCGTGAGGCAGACACAGAGGGGGGTTGTTAGCCACTCAGTGGTGCTCCAATTAATGCCTGGCTACTGCATTATCCACCGAGTAAGTGGGAGGAGCAGGGGCCGCCAGGCGCTGCGTCGAAGCCCGACCCTCCTGTGGTGCTCGGGGTGCAGGCTGTGTAACAGGCACCCCATGGTCTGACTCCCACTACCACCACCACCGCTGCCACCCAGTGCCACGTCTCTTACCGGTCAGAGATACCCCTCCTCCCGGCTCGTGCTCCGACCCTTCCTTTGTCTGGACCTCCTGTGGGTTTGTCGCTTCGAGTGAGGGGCCACACAAGGACCACACAACAGATCCATAGCTCATCATCACCAGAGGCCTAGTTCTTCTGGTGTGCTGAGTGTGATGGAGCAGCCTTTAATGTAGGTGGCCCGCCGAGTGAAATAATGATCAGGACATTTTGTTTTCCTCGCACAGGAAAATCTAGAGCTAATGAGTCAATATTGACTTGGGATTCTCATTGTTTTTTCTTTATGTCTGCCAGATCCATAATAGATCATGAACAAGAAAGAAGATTGAGAATAACTCTTATGCGACTACCTATGTACATGCTGTCCTTATGTATGTATTCGTGGGTAATTGCTATTTCCCTTGTACATCTGTACAGAGAACAGATTATTTCAATAATATAGGCCCTCTCTTAATAAAGATGGTTTAGCTTCTCTGTGCATCACAAAAGGTTTCATATCAGTGGTTCTCTGTAGTGTAACACTACGATACGGTGACTCCTATTTAAGACCATTCAATTGTACCAATAAATACCTGTCCCCAGTGAGAAAGATTACTGTCTACCAGAAGATTAAGCCAAATCATCCCTGCTGTCAATCATCTTGGCTCCTAACAGCTCTGGAGGGGCGCTGCTCGTCCAAATCCCCCATGGAAGTGACACCAGTGATTGGTTTAGATGCTATACTGTAACAAGCCCACCTTTGACATCCCCATTGGCACCACTCAACTACCTGGCAACCAGATCTTCAGGCACCCTTCCATTTGATCGGGTTTCAGTGGAATCTTCAATGATAGTTGCATCACGGTAGGCGAGTTTTAAATTATGTGTGGAAACGATGTTGCTTGGAGGAACAATTAAAGGGTTCCACTACTCCCCTGGCATCACGTGCTATACCCTTTCTCTTTCTCCCATCTCTCTCCCTTCATCCCTCCCTCCATTGCTCTCAGTCTTTCTGACAACCACACAAATACATGCAAAACTAATTAATGGTGCAAATGAGTTCAGAATACAAAGTAAGATGTGAAAACATCTCTCTTTCTGTCGAAGCCACTGAGAAAATGGTTTATTGGTTGCATGCAGTGAAAAGCTTCATTGCGAAATCCCGTTTGCAAATGTCTATTGTAGCTAACTTCATCTGTTGTGATTTAATACATGTAATCTTGACTTTCATGCTCTCAGAAGAGCCAAGGTCACAAAGGTGACCATTGTGCATTTTGTTTTATTTTGGAGGATTTGATGTCAGTTGTCATAGCATCATGATAATATAGTAGTCGTTGAGCTATCCACCGTATCACTCTCGATCCCTCAGGCACATGTAACACAATCTGAAACGTAATCATGTTTAATGGATTTCTGACAGAGAAAAATACAAGCAAATACAGTTCACCACATGAAATCTCCCAATAGCTGTGTACCTCTACGGGGGAATGCTATATCTATTAAATATGAGGAATGTATGTGCAATGTTCCTTTGGTGCAAATACCTAAAGATGTGAGGATAAGGTACTGAGATGTTTTTCCTGCCATAGATTCTTTATCTGGGTTAGAGATTCCGTCAGGCAAATATTTGACCCAATTTATTACTTTGTTGCAGCTCTTGCAGTCTCTTAGAGCCATCTGATTGAACTTGTGTTTCTGCCCTTAACAGTATTTTCAAAATGAAATAGGTTTTTAAGAAAAGGCACAGTTTTTGAATTCGCTTCAACTTTTTGTATTAGTGGGGTTCTAAAACACTGCTTTGATTTACGGTCACTTTACTTTCACTTTATTTATTTTTTTATTTAATTACATTGACAACAAGCATCTAAACAGGTGCCTTCCAAGACCCCTTTAAGTTTTGTTGTAACAGCATTTCAAGGCAGATATGCTATATTTGAGGAGGAATCATCCAAAGGCTACACTGTGCCATTTGCCACATAAACACACTCTTATTGATCCCATCTATCTGGCCAGTGTTGCTTAAGGACTCTTGCTCATTAGTAGAGCATCATATCTCTATGCTTTCTTTGGACAATCGACCAGAAAGTCCTTTAGTGTCCTGAAATGAACGAGTAAAGGGTCTGGATGAGAGTGGTTTATTGCTACCCCTGATGCCTAGGCTTATTTTTTCTTTTCTTTAGGGCCATATTCTCTGAAGGAACTTTTTGTAAGGGGATTTTACGAATTCTTGCCGAAAGTTTTGCTGAACACTTGAACTGTAGATGGCTGGAAAATAATGCTTGTCAATAATATAACTGTGCAATTCTACCTGTCACTGCAGACCAGCATTTTGCATAGTCAATCGACCTTTTAACAAAATAACATGGAATTGTTCATTGAGCTTTACCCCTCAGATCTCAGCTTCACACAGCCCAACTTTCACGATAAGCTGATAAATATGTTTGCACTTTATCTACACGTAAATGACCATTTTGCAAATCTAAATTTCTGAGTGTATCATAGCTGCATTCACCTTCAGTCACAGTGTTGTTTACTGATGCTACTAGAACAAGTACCTACAGGTAACCTTGTCCAGTGCCACGCAAGCAGAGGGTGGATTGCCCTTCACTGACAACAAAGCGATGAGGTGCTATATGCGTGTAAAGTATTATTGTGTATAATTAAGTGTCAAAAAGGAGAGTGTAAGGGAAGCTATAGAACTCAACAGCAGAATACTGGAACTAGAAAAATGGATTTACCCAAACTATGAAATGCAGACGATGACTTGAATATGAAAGACTCAGACAAAAGGTAATCTCGGAAAATAAGTGAGCCTTTACTTTAACGTCCCCAAAGCAAAGTTATTTTCTTTTTCTCTGTGAAGTCTCTTCCAATCAAGTTACTTGTTATATAAATTACACTTTTGTAAGTAAATCAAATTTGTCTATACTTAGTTATTCAGGAAAATGGGAGACATCTGCCTGCTGGTCTCCAAAGAGGTTACAAAAGATCTTCAGTGATTTTGGTACCCTCAAAAGAAAACATAATTTGCATATTGCTACTCCTAATTTTTGGGCAAGAATTAATTTGTAATCCAACTTTAAGTGATTGGTGTGTTAAAGAAGCCATTTTAGAATATTATTTTAATTAGAAATATTGTTTCTTTTGAAATTAAAATATGGGATTTAGCATGTTGAGCAAGCGGATGAAATGTGTGTGCCTATCTTTACACATTTTTTAAATAAAATTGCTCCTGGTGGACTCGGGGCGCAGGCAAAATAAATCACACTGTTTTGTAAATTAAAGTCAATGACTACTGTAAACTACTTTTTAGCACAATTAATTTATACTCAATGCAATGTTTTATTTGAAATAGTAGTTTTTTCATGTGATCGGTATAGAATAAAAGATTCTGTCATTTGGCCATAAATTTAACGATGCTTCCTAAAAGTCCATCTGCTCACAGTGACCCATTCATGACTGCCGAGTCTGTGTTTAGCATGTTGAAGAAAAGCTCCACAGAATGTGTTCTGTAAGAGGTGGAAACACACACAATGTGGTGTAGGGAGGTTAGATTTCACATGTCATGTCTTAATTGGTAGACAAAGTTGATTTACTTTTAAAAACTCAGACAAACACCGTCAGACAAATTAAACAAAAAAATATATGAAATTTGACACATCATACAATGATTAAAAATGGTTTCACTTAAATTTGGGAAGTAAAAATTCAGAAAAGCGGATTTAGTGAGTTTAACAGGGACGTTTGCTTCAAGTCATTACTTTATGAAGAGGATTTTAAGTTCATAGTTCAAAGTGTTTGATTTGTCAAAGGAACAGTATAATACAAGATCATTCTGAGCAAAGAAATTCTTATGACATGGCAGGCAGCAACTATGTAGAACAGAGCCAAAATATCCATACCAGAAATATAAATAATATAAAAGTAACTAAGGACAGTGGGAATTGGGGTACAAAATATTTTAAATATATAGGAGTGTTGATGAATATGTGCATAGGATTGTGATGTGATGATGGGCGTTGAAGGTACATAGGGAGTGAGCATACATAAGAGAGTGAGCATACAGAGCATAGTGACAGAACAGGGACGTACGGGGACTATACCGGGATAACAGGTGCAAACATTCAAGGACACAACCAGGAAGGAACAGTTATTAGGACGAGGTGCATTTGTGTGTGCTCTCTCTGGTCGCCTTGGTGCTGGAAAAGACTGGTTCCTGTGACAGCAAGACTATCTGCCACATGGCTTCGTTCACCCCATAGGCTAAATCATGCTATGTGTCACATAAAAGTCGTCCAGAGCTAAAGCTCTATTATTAACAAGGCTATTTGCCACATGTCTGCTCATTCTGCAGCGTAAGAAAAAAATTACCAACACAAGGGATACCGGAGTTTTCAAAACTTAACCATAGAATTACAAAGATACCTTGATACCAATGTTTGTTTGGGTACAGTTAAGGTACATGTTTGTAGAAAAGAAACATTTAACACTTGTTAAATGACAAGAGTGCATCAGTCGTACTGGGGAGGGTACTACCCCTGTGATAAGCACTGTTCGTAAACCATTTTGGTTTAATGAGACAGACACCAGAGCCTAGGTCTTATTTTAGAGCTTTGTGCTCCCGGACTCTGAGAGGGGGGAGTGAGGCTCTGACCAGCCGCAGGGCCGGCTTGTCCCCCCCGTGGCCACTGTGCTCTCACTACATACACCCGAGCAGCGCTTTCCCACAGTCGTCACGACGGAAGGGGCAGAGCAAGGAACGCGAGAAAACCCACACAAGGGAGACAGGAGACGAGACGGATATGGCTGGCAGACAGATGAGCAGTGCTGAGATAACTGAGAATGGTACAATAGCCCCACAGTGGGCTGTTCAGCTTCTTCATACCATCGGGTCAGACCTGCTGTTAATGGAAAAAATTGGGTGATATGCTGTGAGTGACCAAACGAGCATCAGTAGGTGTTCTGTTCGCATGGCGTGTTTGACTCGATGACTGACCTACAAAAACAACAACCTTATAGATCCACAGCACGTTCTGGGAAGCAGACGAGCAGGAATCCCATTGAATGCCTTCCTGTGTTTCTCAGTAAAACTAAGTGGAAGTTAGTTCTCTCATTTATTTCACGTTGGCGGTGACAGTAAGCTCGACTGCTAGGTGACAACACCGGCTGCAACAACTCAGGAGATAACACAACGACGTGTCATCTGCTCCGTGAATTTCACACCGACACTGTTTTCACCCGAATTGACCCCGCTTACCTGGTCACATAATGAAACCAGATACAGAGAGACATCATATAATACAGATAAAGGTCATTTTAAAGCTCAACTTCACCCTTGGCTCCTTGCTCCTTAACCTTTTCCATGCAGGAAGATAAAGGGTGTCTGTGGCAATGAAAAGATATTCTGACCAGTTCTTTGGTTGTGTTCCAGTTTGTATGAAAGCCACGGAGTTTTTCAATTGGCCAGTGTCTGTGGTTTGGCTTTCGTGGTCAGACTAGTCGTCTCTATCCTTGTATCTTCGTCGGAATCACAGCCCACTGTGCCGTTATATCACTGGCTAGCCTTCGTGGTCCGCAAACAAAAGCTCAGACAGTATTCTACTTGTCAATAGACTCTATTTCTAAAGAGTTTAGACTCTGTGCACCGAATAATCTCAGATCAAGAAGAAACGACTAATAACCTTATTTCAAAATGACTTGTTTACAGTAACGATCCGTTTTTGCAGATTCTCCACACACAATATGTTGTAACAGGACGATGTTTAATAGCAATGGTCATTGTCGTCTGAAGCATCTTATGGAGTAGTTTGTGGTGTGCTGCATTCCGTTTATCTTTTTATCTCTGAGGTTTTGTTCTATTGTATTTCAGTCGGTTGGCATGATAAAGTGTCTCATCTGCAGTCTATGCTAACAAAAGGCAAAGCAACAACAACATCTTGTGCGACCGGCAACAGGAATCTGTTCTTCTGTACCCCACAGTTATTCCTTTCATCGGTTAGACTAATACAAAGTAGTTGCCACTGCGGTGCTGGTATTGTCCTGCACTTGAGATGTGACTAATTACCCCGTGCCCAACCCTAAGCCGTGCACAGAGTGACATGGGCTGCGTCCGGGGCACGCTCTCGAACGGCCAGGCCTTACACGCCCAAGGGGTTTATTTATCCTTTGAGTCATCGAGTGTGTCTGTGGACAGTGACTGGCAGGAGCAAAAGAGGCCGGGTGGAGTATTGGAGACGGAGGCCGTCACACTTCCTCTGCAGGCCATGTAAATAACAGATGGGCTCCGAGCACACTGGGCTGCACGCTGACAAGAGAGGTTCCGGCCCTGCAGAGACAGCCTCAGCGCTTCTCCCTGAGCCCACTTACTACATGGAGGGAAAATACAACGGCAGCTCACCCAAATTGGGTCACGATGAAACAATGAGACGCAAGCCGTCCCTGGGTGGCTTTGTCTTAAAAAGTCCATGATCTGTCTGATTCTGTGTTCGTCGTGCATGTAAACCCGTCTGAGTTACTCACAATAGGTAGGAAGCGATCAAATATTCTGTCAGGGACAAAGGCATTTGCTCAACAATTTTTCTCTACAGATGTGTCTCGAGAAGGCTTTTTGCGTGTAGGTGTGGGCTTGATTGTCACCTTAATCATTCCACGGCTCCACCACACTTGAGCGACACACTAGCGTGATGCTGCTCCTTACTGGCCGAGAGGAGAACGACTGTGTTCTAGCAAACCGTCACGCTCGGCTAGTTCTACCAGTCCCTCTCGGGGGAGTAGGCTATGCGTGTGAGCAAAGGGGTACGGTGCACACCACCGAAATGCCAGACCTCCAGGGACTCATTAAATGTTCTCACACAGCAGCTGGACATGAAACAGATGCTCCCAGTGTGGAGAAACAGAACCAATAAGTATATAACAGTGGAGGAAGGCCTCTGGAAGAATGGAGGGGAATACACTAACCTCACACCACACCTCACATTTGGAAATAGTTTTGGTCAAAGTCAGGTGCATTAGACAACTGGTTTATGGTGAGTCAGGTTGTTTATCCCTTTCCCACGTACTGTTGTTGCTCCATGTTCTTGAGCGAGGCCCCCGTGGGGACTTCAACAATTACATCGGTTGTGTGAAATGAATTAGAGTTGGATTGTGGGATACGTTCAGATTGACAAAACATCAGCTAATGCAACCCGAGTTCTTACACAAAATTTGCAAACGTGACCACAATGACTAGATTTGTGTAAATACATACTACCAGATCACGTTAGATCAGATCAGATATACATTTTCTTTCTGAATGACCTATTGGACCTGTAGCTATGTAATATGTTTTAAAAAGTATTGTTATTATACATTAGAATTGTCTTTTTTTATTATATCCGATGTAATTTTGTTCTAATTAAATGGAAACAGTTCGCAGATCTATAATTCAGGGAAATGTATTCATCCCTATGTTATATGCCATTCTGTCGTGAACACCATCGCAGATCCATTAACGTGTTCATGCTGTCCATTCACTGAGCCCTCTACCTGGCCGTATTTCTCAGCCCTCCATGGCATTCAACAAGGCATTGTCCGCCATCATTATGGTATCATAAATGAAGAATGAAGGGCAAGGCGTCATCCTCGAGTCCAAAAATAACTTCTCCTTCCATCTTTGCCAAATGTAATGTCTCTGTGTGTAAAATTAGGATCCCGGGCTGAGCAAGAGAGATTAGAGAGAGCTGGAGAGAACGACTGAGCTGTGGCATTATCTGCCATGCCAGGTGGCTGGAATCTCCCGGACATATTACATAGATGTCTGGGTAGTCTATGCCCACACTGCCAGATCCCAGTGTCCACTGTCATTACAGCTAATAATTTATTTACATCATCCAGTTTGTTGCAATAGTCAGGGCAATAGTCAGTAAAAATACATCCATTCATCCATTCATTAGCAATACCGCTTATCCTATGAAAGTTTGCGGGGGGGCTGGAGTCTATCCCAGCCGACATTAGGTGAGAGGCGGGGTCCACCCTGGACAGGTCGCTGGTCCATCGCAGGCCTAATCAGTAGAATTACCAACAAAAAAACATATTAGAAATATTCATTTCTATTATTGATTTAAAATCTAGTTTAAACTGTTCACAAATGTACTCACTACTATATATACATACATATATATACATATATATATATATTAATATCATTTCAATAGCTTGATCAAATTCACGGATGATTTAAATTGAACATTGCATGGTTTGCGCTCCATTTGGAAGAGGTGTCGGCATGGGTCTCGCGTCAGCTTCCTCCAGTGCAGCCTGCTGGGGGAGAGCATGGTAACAGGCCTCGGAGGAGCAGAGCACCAAAGTTCTGGGTGAAGATTGGGGATTCTCCCTTCCCTCTGCCTCTCCACAACCATCTGGTCTGGGCAGTGATCCAGAGCGTGCCTCCCTGCCAGCTGAGAAAGACTGGAGGAGTAGGAGGGAGGTGGAGGGGTGGACAGAGTGGGTTTGAGAGCGAACGGTTGAACTCCATAGAGGGATCCATCTTTCAGAGTGAACGTAGGGAGGGGCAAGGCGGTGAGTTGCCTCCAGCCATTCCTTTGAGCAACAAGTCAGAGGTATTCGGAGAACTGAAAATACACATGGACACCTACCACTTTCTATCTATATCATGCTCTGTTGCCCCTGTGCCAAGTATGCAAACATGATGATAAGCATGCTAGTCATGCCAAGTAGACTTTTTGCACAATTTTAGACCAATAGGTCAATTACGATTGTTTGGATGTTTGGCTGTTGAACATCAAGGGGAGAACATGAAATAATAAATGGACTGCATTTCTATAGCGTTTTTTAACCAGAATGGAAAAAGGACTTGACAATGTTGCCTCTCATTCACTCATTCCTTCACGCAGCAATTGTGGCAGAGATGCCATGCAAGGAGCTTCAACAACTCATTATTATGTAACATGGTCAAGGATCAAACCACCAACCCATAGACCAGAAGGCAACACACTCTACCTCCTGAGCCAAAGCCACCCCATAATATGAAGTTCGATACATGCAGAGCTATCTTAATAGACTGATTCCACACACTGAAAGTACTAAACCATGAATTTTAGTAAGATAGACCACTTTTCCTAAAAGAAATCCCCCAAAATGGGATCACAAAGTTTAACATAGACAGTTTAACAAGATTTTAGCATTCAACTATAGCACCTACGGAGTGTCAGAAAAGAACTATTTAAAAACACAGTCAAGCATGAAAGTTCTAAACTCCTTATGAGGGAATCGCAACCATTGTGAGAACCAAAGTGTTTCTTTTCTCTGGGAGTGAAAATGCGTTCACGTCACTTGCACATTTGCACAAAATTGCACACGTATAACCTCTCAGACCAGAGGGAGCCGTTGGAACACTTGCACTCATCAATCGCATATCGGGTTTATCTTTTTTCATGTACCTTTTCCTGTTTTGCATGCTGAACCTTCAGCTCCCGCTGTTCTCCCAGTGGGCACCAGTAAACTCCTTCCTTATAGACTGACGTCTGTATCGTCCCCTGGTTTACGTACTGTTGAAATGGTAAGCATTATCAACAGGACCGACACTTTTAAGCAGAATACAGGACTGTCCCAAAGTAAGAAGCAAAGAAAAAGACAGCTTGAAATATTGACCATAACCTGCATGATTGAAAAATGAATGGGACATTGGGTCTGGAGTCGGGTTTGGTATGTGATGGAGGCCTGATGAGCTTGGCAATGTCTCCTTTTAATTAAGCTGGACATCTGCTTTGCACTAAGTTATGTACAGAAAAAGTTCAGCCTTAAATATTGTATTTGTGTCTAGTTACTCATTGGGACTATCAGAAATGTATTTAAAATGTAGCATGCTTTCAATGCTTTCAAATGCTTTAAACTTTTCTGCAATGTTAATGGTCTTCAGGTCAAGCAGCTCTGCATTGAAGAGCTGGTCCAAATGTCCTCAAGGATCAAGGTTCATATAAATTGTTCATTGAGGCACAAGTCAAACATGACCAACTTTTTTTGGCTTGGATCAGACTTCCTTTGTAACAGCTTGGTGAGGGTATAGACACTGTTGCTGTTCTCTGAGTGTTGTTCTTACTGTCAGACACTAAGAGCAGATGCAAACGTGAGCGAACACGCTGTCATCCATCCCTACGTGCTTCACCACAACGTGCAGCGCATACTAATGCTGCTTGTTCACTGTATATGAGGCAGCCCTTTGTGCACCACTTGGCTTTATCTAAGTACCAGCTGAGGTGTCGGACACGATCCACGTCCCACTGTTTTCAGGCAAAGTGGACAACGCAGATTGAGGACATGGAATAGTGTGTGTGTGTGGGGGGGGGGGGGGGG
>JAVQJS010081715.1:0-10570 GCA_036024795.1 Galaxias rostratus
ATCTCATTGTACTGTGTTACAGTTTTACAAGATTCCCATTAAAACTTCACGGAAATAAATCTGCTGTGTCCTGGAGTTTCTTGGGAGTGTTTAAGCTGAATGGAACATAGCCCACGACAGTGGGTTTCCTCTGGGTACTCCGGTTTCCTACCACAGTCCAAAAACATGTAGGTTCATTGGTAACTCTGTAAAATTGTTCATAGGTGTGAATGTGCGTGTGTGAGTTGTTGTATGTCTATGTGTTAGCCCTGCGATGGACTGGCGATCTGTCCAGGGTGTACCCTGCCTCTCGCCCAAAGTCGGTTGGGATAGGCTCCCGTGACCCGGCATAGGATAAGCAGTTCTGATAATGGATGGATTCCACATATATCTTCATTAAACATTAAACGTAAAAATGCACATTGAATACATACTATGCTCCTTTATCCTTGAAGCTAACTAGTACTACATAAATCAAGCTAATCCAAAGGTGTTTTGCTACCTGGTGATGGGTGCTCTGCAATGAGCTCAGGCACCAGAGTAATGAGGGTTACAGGTCTGAAATCATCAAAACTTGTCCAGTACAGCAAGATGAAAATTAAAAAAACAGCACTCAATAGAAATTTTGCAATGTATCACACACACATATATATATATATATATATTTATATATATTTATATATATGTGTGTGTACACATACATATATATACACAATGGGGGAAATAATTATTGGACACATCAATACTTTGTTCAGGAAATGTATTTCCAATGAGCCTATTCAAGGGAAATTTGCACCAGACATTGGTATTAACTCAAACAATCCAGAAAATAATCTAAAGATTAAAGTCCACATCTAAATAAAGTTATGTGTAATAAAATTTAATGAAACAGAAAAGACATATTGAACACACTAAGAAAAAGCAGTACACCACAACAAGGAAATAGCTGAAAACCAATTAAGAGGCAACTTTGCCTCCAATCTGTGTTAATTCATGTCAACTGGGTTAGAATATATTGATGGGCTATAAAGGGGTTTTGTTACCAAGGTGCCACACAACAAACATCTAATGATGGGTAAAAGCAAAGAGCTGTCTCCAGATCTTCGCAACCAGACTGTTGCAAAACATGAAAATGGAATGGCTACAGACGTATTTCACAACTTCTGAATCTTCCAGTAAGCGCCGTTGGAGGCATTATCCGTAAATGGAAGCAACATTACTCCACCATCAATCGGCAACGCACAGAAGCTCCTCGCAAGATTTCTGAAAGGTGGCAGAAGGATACTTAGAAGAGTAGCCAAACAGCCAAGGACCACAAGGAAAGAGCTCCAGAAAGACTTGAAGGCAGAAGGTACAACTGTGACAGAAAGGACAGTAGGCAATGCACTCCACCGCCATGGCCTCTGTGCCCGCTCAGCCCACAAGACTCCACTTCGAAAAAAAAGCATGCTAAAGTCGTTTAAGGCTTGCCAAACAACATTTGGACAAGCCAATGAACTACTGCGAGCATGTACTCTGGTCAGATGAGGCCAAAATTAAACTTTTTGGCTGTCACACAACACACCATGTTGGGAGGAGAAATGGCACTGCACATAATACGAATAAGACTATACAAACAGTGAAGTTTGGAGGTGGAAGTATCATGGTGTGGGGCTTTTTCTCCTCTCGTGGTACTGGAAGACTTTATATCATTGAAGGAACAATGAATGGAGCCCTGTACAGAGAGATTCTTGAGATAAACCTGCTACCATCCACCAAGATGCTGAGGATGAGAAGTGGATGGACCGTCCAGCAGGACAACAATCCAGAGCATAAAGCAAAGGAAACTCACAATTGGTTTCAGAGAAAGAAAATCAGCTTGTTGGAATGCACCAGTCAATCACCTGATTTAAACCCAATTGAACATTTGTGGAAGCATCTGAAGATCCAGATTCACTAGAGGGCCCCCCGTAATCCTCAAGATTTAAAGACAATCTGTGCAGGGGAATGGGCCGAAATCACACCTGACTACTGCAGGAGATTATTTACTTCACACAGAAAGCGCCTTAAAGCCATCATTGCAAGCAAAGGCTTCTCCACTAAGTATTAAATTCATTTGAGTTAGTGTGTTCAACACTTTTTTCCTGTTTCATTCCACTTCATTACACAACTTTATTTCCATATTGTCTTCAATCTTCAGATTTTTGGGGGGAATGTTTGAGTTAATACCAACGTCTGGTGCACATTTAACTTGAATAGACTGATTTGAAATTGAAATACATTTCCTTGACAAAAAATGTATATGTTCAATACTTATATCATGTCACCACAAGACGCGACATGCTTCTTAAACTTGTGCAATATATTGACATTGTCACTTTATGCAAATACTGCTCATTTAAAATGTAAAATTACCTCATCCATATTGTTAAGAACTGCCCTCACTTGTATTTTGTACTCACTATTTTATATTCTGGCATGCTCTTCACTGTGCAATACATTGACACTGTCACTTCATGTAAATTCTGCTCATTTATATTGTTAAGAACTGCCCTTATTGCCCTCACACTTTTTATTTATTTATTGCGGTTCTATATTTTGTACTTATTTTTTTGCAATTTTAGAATTTGTATTCTTAATTTAACCAACTCTTGTCCAGCACATTGCATTGCATGCATGCATACTTTAATGTTTAAAAATGTATTGGCTGGATTTGAACTTTGACTAACTCCTTTGAAACCATCAAACTACATTACAAACTCAATCATTGTACATCATCCTAAAATGGTCTACTTTAAACACAAAATCAAGTTTGGCGATACAAACATAATTGAGCACCAAAAGGAGCCTATCCCAGCCAACATTGGGAGAGAGGCGGGGTAAACCCTAGACAGGTCGCCGGCCCATCACAGGACAAACACTTAGGGACAGACAACAGCTCACACTCACATTCACACCTACGGACGATTTAGAGTCACAAATCAACCTGCATGTCTTGGGATTGTGGGAGGAAACGGAAACCCTCGAGAGGGTGGTGAAGACAACGCAGCGCGCATAATTGGCTGCCACCTTCCCTCGGTGCAAGGCATCTACCACACACGATGCCTTAGGAAAGCACAGAACATTACAAAAGACTTTAGCCACCCAGGCTATGGTCCGTTCTCGCTGCTGCCGTCTGGGCGACGCTACCGGAGCATCCCGGCAGGGACGACCAGACTCACTCACAGTTTTTTCCCTCAGGCCATCAGGGTTCTCTACCAGCAACAGAACCTCAGGGATCACAGTGATCACAGGACTTTCCTATGTATGCTCCTTCACTCCCTATGTACGTTCAATGTGCATCATCACAATCCTAGGCACGTATTCATCAGCACTCATGCACTTTATATCTTTAAATATCTAACTCACCCATTCTCACTGTCCATATCCCCCATATATACAATACGTAGATCTTAGTTATTTGTTATCTTACTTTTGTGTGAGGATATTTTGGCTCTGTTCTACGTAGTTGTTGCCTGCCTTGTCATAAGAATTTCTTTACTCAGAACGATCCTGTGTTATACTCTGCACTTGACAAATAAAACACTTTGAATACTTTGAACCCACACTAACACGGGGAGAACTATCATTATTATCCCCATGATTCTGTACTGACCATGGTTAAAAATGCACCAATATGCACACATGTCAAGGACTAGGTTCTCTCAAAACTACACCTCATGCCATGCAGTCACATTGAACGGCTACTATAGCACCTCCAACAGGAATAAAGTTCAAAGTGTAAAAAAAATCCTTACAAATTGACCACTGGGGTTACAACTCTGAAATTGTCATAACTTGTCCATTGTAGTGAGATGAAACTTTCATACACAGGCACCCATTAGGAATTATTCAAGTCTGTCACTCCGTTTGCTGTTTTCAAATACTGGCACTCGACCCAAAGTGTATAACTCCAAAACCATGCATCCAAATCACATCCAATCCAATCCAAACCATCCAAATCAAAGTTTCAGCATATCAATTTAAGACTTTCAGAATGAACTTTATTGAATAGATTTTTCATATCTCCACAACTGAGTCCACAACTCGTCAAAATGTATTACTGTAAACACCACTGTACATTGTATTTTTCATATCGCATTGGTTCATTAAACAATCTGTGTTGAAAACCGATACAAATCCAAAGATTGATTTCGTGAAACATTTAAAAATAACAGAACCCTGTCTAGATTTAAGATATATATATCAGAGTTTGTTTTTTGGTTGGATTTGACACTTTCCCATCCACCTCCCCAGCAACGTTTCCCAGCTCCTCCTGGGGGGACTCTGAGGCATTCCCAGGTCAGATGAGATTTATAATCAGTCCTGATTGTGTTCTGGATCTACCCCGGGTTCACCTACCAGTAGTATGTCCCTGGAAAACATCCCAAAGAAGGCGCCCAGGAGGCATTCTAACCAGATGGATGAACCACTTAATTTGGCTTCTTTAAACTCGAAGAAGCAGCGGCTTCACTCAAAAATCCCCCAAATGAGCTCCTTACCCAAGGTCCAAATACAACACCCACCAATCACCAGATTTATTTTGCCGAGTGAAACTAGGAAGGCAACTCGCCAAAATGGCGATTACAAGCTTGTACCAAACTTGTACCAAAAAAACAAAACAAACAATGCGGAAAGTCTTCAAATCAATTTGGTGTCATATGTGCTAGCGCTGTTACCGTCTTCTGCTTTCGGTGTCGGAGTTTGACACAGACAAGCAAATAGACTAACTAACTGAAAAATTGTTACCTGTTTATGCAGCGCTCATGCACCCATCTTGTAATTCTCTTAAGTGGGTTTGACAAGTGAAATAGCGTGACAAGATCCAACTTGTCTCTCATTCAATAAAACTGTATTTTCTAAAACTTAGGAAAGCCTGAAAAACGTTAAGCACATGCGAGAGCTTTGTAAGACATGACCAGGCTGATAAATTATTCACTGCTTATGCCTTTAGGCAACTTGGACCTTGTTATTTGCTCCATCCAATGGCTCTG
This sequence comes from Galaxias rostratus, assembly GCA_036024795.1. Lineage (NCBI taxonomy): Eukaryota > Metazoa > Chordata > Actinopteri > Galaxiiformes > Galaxiidae > Galaxias > Galaxias rostratus. The sequence continues at coordinate 4,992 of JAVQJS010081715.1, forward strand.
CTTAACTGAGGCTCATCATCATCTTATCAGCAAGCAGCTCTCAGGGGAGTGTTGTACAGAGATGTTACCTCAAGAAACAGTTGAGTGACAGCTTCAGAAGTTTAGGTCGAGGAAAGCACTGTAAATTCACATTGTTGAAAAAATATCTCACAAACTTGCAAAGTGCATCTCCTTTTGTCAGACAGTAGTTGTGATGTAGCAAACCTCCTGTCAAATTACAGATGGTTTTTTAGAGGACAACTTTTATGCTGTTCAAATGGAAACTGAGAGGAATTAGAAATCTACCAATCAACCCATTGCTCTGAACACTTAAGGAAGAATCCAGGTAACATATGAAACTCAGCCCGACCAGTGTAGGGTCTGGTTATAATTACCACATTCTGGAGTCTATGCAGCTATAGCATATTGTATTTATGGAATCAATTACAATTTACCAAGTTCATAATAATGATGCACTCTCATCATGTACAAGCGCATAGGGATGACAATGTTTTCATCCTGGGACTGAACTCACAGCACAGCTAAATATAGCTACAGCATCTGCCAAGCAATAGCGTGCCTTTGGTTGAAATGATCGTGGCTCAACAGAGTTGAACACTGATGAGTTGGAGATGATGTGGGTTTAAGAACAATCAATGCAGGTTTCTTGGAGGCACATCAGTGAGTCCCAGTTTACTAAAAAGCAATTTGAATTGTATGTAATTCATGAACAAAGAAATATCCTCGATGGTAGAGGCTTAATTTCAAAATAGATTCCTCTGTGTGTGTACTTGTGGCTCCAATAATTCATTATTTAAAAGCTCACACAGAACAACAACCATGAGAAGATATTTGCTGGTGTATTTGTAAATGTTGTTTGTATGCATACCCATTTGCTTGGGCTAGATGAATGATGAGTCCCCCGTCTAAACAACAGAAAACTAGGTCAGATACTGAGAGAGAGGTCCAACGTCCATGGGAGATCTTATTTTTATGATTATAAACATTTTCTACTGCCGTTCTCTGCCTAATTATGTGCATGTAACATTCTGACTCCCCCCAAACTAGAGTCAGTATGTGTGAAAGGGAGCAACAATGATCTTCAAAGTTACCTGAAGGTTTGCAAAAGTGTTGAAAGTGTTCTGTAAATTATACATACCATTCCAAGGAGAAAAACACATAAGATTACCACTAGAAATAGAGTAGGGAAAGATCAAAACAGAGGTACGCTTCCCACTTAGAGGGCTATTTTAACAGAACCAGCAAGCAGGACAATAATATAAAAAAAAATTGCATTTTGAAACAGAAGGTATTGTTCCTGCCGAGTAGGCTTCACCAAGATAGCAATAAAGGAAAGATACAAAATAAATTTTCAAGCAGAGCATATTTCTACCAAGCATTATGGAAGAGGTGAGAATATTCTTTACCGATTAAAAAAAAAAGCCTACTTTAAACTCTCTCTTGAACAGACAAAACATTGACCAACAGCTAATTTGGAAACACCCATTTGGATAGTGGCACATTTTTTAAACTTATCAACATGGGAAAGGACAAATATGCAAACTTTATGCAAATGTATTTATTATTAAAAATCAATGATCTACTAAAAACAACAACTTTACAGAAACCCTTGCAGGTATTGATAATACAAGCCTCACTCTAGCACCGAACAGACTTAAAACGTCTTTACAATTAACCTGAAAATATCTTTGGTCTTGTTGGCAGACCCTTTTGGCAGGGTTTGTAGCTGTACTTAACATAAAAAATCCCTTTACTTTATTTGTTGCTTGCTAGTTTCTACGTCAAGTAAAAAAGTTGAAACCAAATTGTGTTTACTCGTTCACAGCCTGATCTTCTTCTATTCACTTGCGTGTTTGGTCTTTTGAGTATCCTCTGCCGGGTTCTAATTGCTCTCCACGGCCGATACTTTCCCTTGAACCTTAAGAAAAATTTATCTAAGTCGGCTAAAAAATCCATCAACCACTACAAGAGGAATATACAAAAGCTACAAAAGTGTGTCCTGACATAACCTGACCTTATCAGGCAAGCAAAAAATATCATAACGCCCAAGAAAGCCAACACACAGCACACTGGTCTAGCAGCCCTTGGAGCCGACCATTTTCCTGACACCAACAAGAGCCTAGGTATCCTGTTAAAACCTACCGGTCTAACACAAAGTTGAATTAGCTGTATACAAGCACACTTGCATTGAAATGCAGATTCAATATCAATGTCAAATCTATATATTAAAGTAGCATTTCTTACAAGAACATCTAACAATCTGTAGATTTCATTGCTTGTGGCTTCAATCGGAAGAGAGGCAAACATTCTGCTGCAGAGAATATACAGTGTGAACAATGCCCCTGTTGGTGTCTTGCAATTTTTCCCTTATGTTCCTAAACAATAAATTACAAATGTAAAGATACAATAAATTAACTGTAGTGACTTTGATTAATGGGATCAAATGATGCTCATATTTAGGTCCATACCTTTATTTAGGTGTTCTACTAGAACAGGTTTACGCATGTTGATGTTCCATAAACAATTAATTGTATCCAAACAGCCTGGATCTGCAGCCCTTCTATTCACCCTGTCTGAAACATTCAGTTTTAGCTCCTGTGTCTTAAAGGCCCCGCTCCGGACAAGCCCAGTTGGCTCTGATTGGTTAGTTGACCAAACCAAAAGTATGTGCCTTTGCGCTTAAAAAAAAACATGGCAAAACCACTAGGGCTCCAATCTGACTGGCTCTGGTTGAAGGCATGCCAAACCTTACTGAAGATGTATGACTTAGTGACGTAGATATGTTACAGTAGAAAAGGCAAGACTACAAACAAGGCATTTCAGGAGCAGCGTTTTCTGTGAGAGAGAGAGTAGCTCCATTTGGCGTGGACTGTGGGCTTCGTAACCTTTTGGATCGTTCACATGCACAAAAATATATATATTTGCAAATATAATATGCAAAATGGAAAGGGAAAAGCCAAAAGCATAATAAGTCTCCTTTAAGCAGATTAATCAGTACTCTGATTTCCAAGAAGAGGTGAGAAAAGCTGACTGACTAAACCACTTCCTGAAAGACCTTAAATCACATGGTGTCGATATTGGACTGTGCCAATGCTACTTCCTGATCTTCACAACAACAATAGGCTTTCCACACACAAGGCCAACCTCAGTCTTTTCAAATAGGCTACTAACGTTTTATACTCAAATGTCTCTGAGAAGGTGTTCACAACACACATTCTTTAAAAAAAAGTGACAGTGCAGTTGCCGAATCAACAGAATAATAAGGACTGAAGATAAGTTAAGATAGGTTAAGTTTGCCTACACATTACAGTGTAGTACAAGTAAGTTAAAGAGTATCTTGATTAAATATGACTATTGGATTGGATTATTGGATTGTTATTGCATCTGTCAGAAGTCTAAATTAGCAAAACTATAGGAGACATCAGAGGAGCTTTTGTGTCTGAGTCTAGAAAAGTCAGCAATTAGGTCTGTCTAACAAAGAAAAGGCAAGATACAGTTCTTCTGGGAAATATGTGAAATCCAAGCAGCGATTCACCTTATAAAAACTAGCCGACAACAACATACAGAAAGTTCTGCATTAACTTCAGAGTGGTGGTAGTTTGGTCAAATAATAATTAACAAGGAGTTACTTTAAAGTGCATCAAGGACAATCAGTTTCACGATCAACTCAACTAAAGACGTTTGGAATCGGTGTTATCCAAAGGACAGCGGGACAGCTATATCAATATGTCATTATATTACTATGCTGTAACCCTAAACATGTTTTAACATAACATTGCAAATAGTGTCTGCAATGTACTGAACATGAGGCAGCAAGGGTGTCAAAAATAAATGTAGACCACTGTTGCAAGTCAGAGCTTTTTTCCAGTAAATTACGATTGACCGTTAAAAATAATTTCAAGTGATTATCTTTAACTTGGGGCAATGCAAACAGATTTCTCGGCCGTGATGTAATGACGTGATAAAACAATGTCTGTAGGCAATGAAGCATCAACTGCGACTCAATACTTCTCTGGAGAATCTTAGCTAATGTTAGCAAAGTTAGCCTTAGCAAGCAATAATTGTAAAACGACAAGATTTGTTATATTATCCAAATGAAGGTTAGGCCACCATGTTTTACAATAACAAGCCCGTCTTAGACCCAAGTGAGGACAGCACAGTCCATAAACTAGCTATCTGGTAAACGTTACCACTAAGGTACGATTAAACGTTATCCGACCAAGTAAACATAACAAGCCTGTTCCATGAAGATGTTAGCCTCATACACAAGCCACCTGATAGCAAGACACCAAACGTTAGCTTTGTTGCTATGTCACTCACTGATAAATTAGGTCAATGGATTCAAATTTACTTACAAGATGCCAGAGCATGAAGTACAAACAAAAGACCCCACTGTCATGTTGGCATAGGTGGGGCCACGCTGATCACAGTCAAAGCACTTTCTGTTGGCTGGCAAACTCGTCATTTCTCTGAGCATCTTCAAGTGTTTCTCTTCTTGCTTACGTTTTGCACTTGCCGCCATGGTTTTGATAGATTACAAAAACTGGTACCTTAAACTTTATCCGAAAATTTTTTAAGAGAGGGATGTGTTACAAACAACCCCGTGATGACCTACACCAAGAGACAGTGTTAGGTAGGAACTCAAGCCGTCGGCTGCCAGAGCTCGTTGAATGCGGACGGGGCGTTCCAGGCGGGTCAAGTACCGCCTTAAATTCCACCTACTCTCACGACAACGTTTTAATTGAAAAAACTAACGCCATCCAGCAGTTCATTATGTTGTCTGCAACAGCATCACGGGAAACTATTGTATTTGAATGTTTTACAACATAAAATGATGAATAATTGACAGCCAATATTAAATCTAAATGTAGGCAATGTATCACAAAGCAGCGAAATGTAAACCATGGCCTCAGAAAATGTACTTATCATATAATAGGAACTTTTTTTGAATACGTGTTACCAATACATTTTTACAGTTTGAACATTGTAATGTCTTTGGGAAGATGAACAAATCGCTTCTCAGATCCGTCCTGCTGAAGTCTTAAAAATAATTATGTTAATTAATTATCTCCCGCGAAACTACGACGATTTGCTTTACGGCATATGGAAGTACATTTGCTCCCCATGGCCTCTTTGAACAAGAACTAAGTCGGACGAAGTATTTAGTAGAACCCATTATTTTGTCAAAGCAGTACCTATTGTCCTCTTGCTGGCTTCATGTACATATCATGCAATACGCTTACGGAATGCGGATGAGCATGACTCTTTTTATGTTTTGTAAACTTTTAAACTGCCTTTTTCCAATTTGTAAATCAAAAAGGCGTGATGGACAGTGGTGCAGCCAAGGAAAGTCTTTTAACCACCTAGCGTGGAAAGACAAAACACGATTGTAAATTACTCGTGACTTATCAGCTTGGGATGTGTTTTTTTTGGGCTGTGCTAATCTTTATTACAATCCTTATGAAAGAGCAAATTCTTAGAACAAACCATTTCGATAGAATACAAATGTCATGATTGCTGCTCTTTCAATATATATATATATATATATATATATATATATATATATATATATATATATA
>JAVQJS010081758.1:0-23361 GCA_036024795.1 Galaxias rostratus
AGGTGGAAGGTGCGGCGCACACAAGCACTTACGCGCACCCACCCAGACACACACACACACACACACACACACACACACACACACACACACACACACACACACACACACACACACACACACACACAGGCATGCACGCATACACAGATTAAACGGCTGTGTTTGTACCTGAGGAGCAAGCGTGCCATTTGGTGACACTAATTTGGGTTTTGGAGGGCACTCTGACAGAGTGTGATCAGCACGGTGTGAGAGGATCGGTGGCGTCCATGCTACCTGTACTGGCTCCTCTCCACATGAGGCTCTCAGAGCTCTGGCTCCCCGGCACGGCTTGACGACCGCTATGTGACGCTGGTCCCGAACATGTCTCTCTCTCTCTCTTTCTCTTTCTCTCTCTCTCTCTCTCTCTCTCTCTCTCTCTCTCTCTGTATCTCTCCAACTCCCTCTCTCTTTCACTTCTTTGCTCACACTCTCCATCCTACTTGCTCCTTCACTGCTTCTCTCTAACTTGGATTCGCTGTTTTTTACTTTCTCTCTCTCTGTCTCTCTTTCTCTCTCAATGGTTTGCTCTGTCTCCTTTTCCCTATCTCTCTTTTTCGCTCTCTTTGTGTCCCTCTGTCACTCTGCCTCTCTCGTCTCTCTGTCTCTCTCTCGCGCTCTTTCTCTCTCTCTCACTCACTCACAGTCTGACCCACCCGCAAACATTTTCAGTTTCTCTTTTTTTTATTCTCTCTTCAACTCTTCTCCCACACGGGCCAGTCTCTCTTTGTCTGTAGAGTTCCAGCCCTCTCTTCAATTCCCTCCCCATACTTGCTCCCCAACACCAGCAATGATGTATTGTGCCGTGTGGTTTCAGGGAGGGAAGAAAAAAAGAGCCCCTTTGTCCTCCTCTTTTGTTGTGAAGCTACAGAGCTCATTAATCAGCTCGTTATAAAAAGCTGATTAGCGGCAAGTCGCACCAAGGTTAGGGGGGCAAGGCGCACAACACGGCGCAAAACACAAATGGAGCTGCCAAACGATTAGAGCAACGCCCCAAAATACATTTAAAAAATGTCAAAACAGCCTCCAGGAAAGCACGTTCTCAAGGAGTGGATCGATGGGCAACAAGCCAACCTCAAACAAGCTTGAATAAGAAAAAAACTGGGAAAAAACGAGAGGTCGATTGTCTCCTGGGAACCCTGTTGGAGAGACTCGGCTCAGAATACCTTTTAGGGCGGCACGGAATGCCTACTAGCTAATGGTGGAGTGGGATCGACTCTCTCTGTGTGCAGATGAGCACTGCTGTGTCCACAGTATGTGGACTTTAAGTTGGAGAGTGCCTATGTTGTGTACCTGAGACAGAGAAAGGGAGGCACGGTGGATACAAAGCGTTACGTGCTGAACAGTGAGACAGGGTGCCCAGTACTGAACAGTGAGACAGAGTGCTCTATACTGAACAGTGAGACAGATTGCTCAACGCAGAACAGTGAGACAGATTGCTCAGTACTAAACAGTGAAATAGAGCATTCAGTACTACACAGAAAAACAAAGCACTCTGACTGAACATAGAGGCTGGGCGTTCAGTGCTGAACAGTCAGACAGAGCGGGCCCTGCTAGCTTTCAGACAGAGGCCATCTGGGAGGCGAATGAGTTGGAAGGAGCTGGTTCCAGCTTCCCTGTGCAAAGAGCCGATGGGCTGACTGGGGACACGTTGGCTCCCGATCCACTTTGTGCAGGGAGAAGGAGACGGAATCCCAAGACAGCAAGGAGAGTGGGATGCAGTGAAGGAGTGCTCTTCTCCTTGGCTAAACCACATAGGGGAAGCTTCCTACACGTTGTATGAGTGTGTGTCCATGTGTGTGGCTTCATCTAGTGGCTCCACAGGGCGTCTTATGATTACAGCGTGTGTTTCCCTCAGTAGAGCCATGCTTCCCGGTTGCGTTTCAGTCGTTAGATCAATTCCCATCCCGCACCACGAGTAAGGCAGAAAACCAAGATGACGTGACAGACTCGTAGCGGGGGGGATCCCATCCAGGGAGCGGCCAGCCCTCAGAGTGGGTTGGCACGCCGCCCCCACCCCCCCATCCCTCCCCTCACATCCGGGAAGGGCGGGCGCGGGAGAAGGTTGTACAACTAACATTGCAAAGGCTCATCAAATATTAAGGAGGACGAAATTAATTTTTCAGCACCTTCAACAACTCATTTTCCCCCAGTGCGGTCGGCGGCGGCAGAGGGCGACTCTGGAGGGAGATACTCGGAATTTCAATTCGCACCGCCATCCTTCCCGTGTCGGACACGGTGCGGGGCCGTCACTTTTTTCCAGGGGATAATGAAATGACTTTTACACTCTGGTCATCGAGGGCAAGTAGCAGTGGAAGTCACTTTCAACGGGAAATGACAGCTACTCTGCCCAGAAGCTGCCATTTGTCTTCACAAAAAAATGAGAGCGTCCCTGGGATTACTGTTGTAAAAAATCCCCAAAATGGACACTCTGAGAGCAGCTGAAAGCGTCAAAAAAAACGGTGCGTGCTCTCTTTCCCTCTCTTTGAGAGAGAGATTATGACTAATGGCTGTCAAGACGAGGCAATCTAAAGCCTGTATCGCTGTCAAGTCTTTAACAGCGAGACGTCTCATTTGAAAGTCCGCTGGCATTTTGAGGAAGTATGAAAAATCACCTCCATTTCAGCGTGTTCGTCTTGTCCAGCAGCATATTGTAGGAGAAAAAAAACACTTCTGGGGAGAAAAAAATCTAAGCGATGAGCTTTAAAATTCTCCTCTTTTTCAAGAGATTCTGAATATTAGCTCTTCAAAAAACACACCACTCAGGGAAGGAGGGGCGGGAGGGGGGGTGACAAAAAGAGAATAATCTAGCGCTGCCATTCCCCAGTTTTCCAGGAGATTTGAAAAATGTTAGAGCTTCTTTTATTTGGTGGATCTGGTGGATCTGTCAGAATACCTGGGCTTTGGGGAGGAATATTTACCGCCAGCAGGTGGAACTGTGAGGGATTAGAGCCAGCCCAATCCCAGACGCTGTCAGTAGCTTTGGTCCTGGAGCGGTGGAGGGGGGGAGGAGCCGGGATGGCAGGGAGGTGTCAGGGAGGAGAGGCCCTGATGGATGGGCTGTGACTGGTGCACGAGGCCCCTGCTCCTCTGCCCTGGCCCGCTAACACCGGGGCTAAGCCCCCTGACAGACAGACAGACACACTCCGGACAGAGCCGGTACGGCACCACCGGGCCCAGCTTCCTCAGAGACATCCACTCCGCTATGCAAGGGTCGTGTGTGTGTGTGTGTGTGTGTCTTTGTGTGTGTCTATGGTAATCTGTGTGCTGAGAGCACGGAAGGGTAGGGCTGTCCGGACACATCAGAGCCCGAGAGGGAACTAGCAAGAAGAGAAGCACACACCAACAAAAACCCAGAAATCCAAAGTGAAAGACAACACGTGTTGCAAAAGCGATCCACACAGCGATACGGAATGCCGACGTAGAAATCAGACAGCGAATAATAACCTCGCCTTCCCAATGTCAAGAAAAGAGCATGTTACCCTCTCCTATTACGGGTGTGTGGGAATCTTGAATAGGTACCTCTACTGAACGTGGCAGAGACGTACAAAACAGCAGGAGCGAGGGGGAGGGAAGGGGGGAGGCCAGGGGAAAGCAGAGGGCAGGGGGGAGACAGGCAGCGGCAGAGCAGATGCCAGCCATATTGCAGAGGCCCTGGGTAAAAGATGGCAGTCCCCAGGACTCCTCAAACACGGTATCTACCCAGACACAGACAGGAGCCCTGCTTCCCTCGCACGAGCACTCTGCCGAATCTCTCTCTCTCTCTCTCTCTCTCTCTCTCTCTCGCTGTGATACTCTTAACCTGTGTGAAAGCTGCTCATTTATATGCAGCAGGGTTGGTAATGTCAGGCAGGGGCGGGTGCGAGGGGGACAGACGGGGCTGGGGGCTTTGCAGGGTTCTTTGGGGAGGGAAAAAAAGGGATTGGAGTTGAGGAAGGTGAGCGTGGGATGAGTGCCCCCCACCCCCCGCATGATGCCCGGTCTGCCCCCGAGGCCTGCCTGGGGTGCAATGCCTGGCACAGGGCCTCTCCATGCGCTGGGAATAGGGATCGGCCTTGGCCAGCTGCTCACTTCCCCGACCAGCGGATTGGCTGGAAGGACTACAACTACCAAGCCCCCATAGCCCCCTCCCCTGCTTCAGGTCCTGGCCAAGTGGCAAACAGGTGACGGGGAGGTGACCCTCCTCGGCCCGGTCCATCGCCGTCCTAGGCCGGCCTAACCAGCAGCAGATGGGCTGGGATGGAGCTAGTCCAGTGTGAAGCGCACACTCTGTTTCACATCAAGACCTCGCTGAGCTTCATCGGGAGGGTGGTTCCCCAATTCACTCGGACGCTAACTCACATTGACACCCACACTACGTGGGGAACTAAGCCTGGGAAATCAGTAGAGGAGGAGGCCGGGTAATAAAAAAAATAAAATAAAAAAAAAGGCTCTTTCTAAATACACGAAGATGTAGTGTTTTCACACCACAGTAGCACAAACAAACAGAACTGTTTCAGACATGGCCACGTTGTCCACGAGTGTGTGAATAAAAAGCCACAATGTGATCAAGAGCCCTTTGAGCGAACACGGTATACATGGATGTATCTAGGTCAGCACAAGATGGCCCAACAGAGCTGGAGCACTCGGATGCCTACCGGACAGTTGATTGGTAGACAAGGTCTTCTCGTCTGCGGTAGTCCTCCATGTGGGAGTAATTGGTGTTAAACATTGCATCATAGGTGAAGATCTTCTGTTTGATGGTGCCTCCGTCTGTGACCTATCAATTGAAGAGAAAAAGAGGAACGAGTGAGAGAGAGAGAAGGAGATGGAGAGAGAGAAAGGGGGTAAAATTAGACTGAAAATGCCAACAGGGATGCAAACAGGGTGATGAATCTGCACACATTATTTTCCACAATGCACTTTGTATTACCCTAAGTGGCCTACTCTCTTATGTTCTCGGAACACATCGGGTATCGATGCCTTGAGGCGACATCAGTGCCCATACCTCCCTCCCCACATCACTCACATAACGGCCTGCTCGTTCTTGTTTGCCCCTCGCGTGGATGTCTAAAAAGCACAGAGTCAGGAGTGGCCTGTGAAAAGTGCCAACCGGAGAAGATCAGCGAGTCAGTCACTTAGGCAGCTCTGGGTACGGGGCCGTTGTGAACAGCGGGGTCTTAATGAGGACTGACGTGGCGGTGGGCTCCGTACGAGTGTGTCTGTGAGGCGGGCAGTCAGCGCTCCGCAGAGGTAATGGCTTGTGACGTGAGACCCGTTACGGCGGGGGCAGGGGGGGGCTGGGGGTGGCCATTTCAAAACTCCATAGTCTCATTCTGCATCCCTTCCAGTGTGTGTGTGTGTGTGTGTGTGTGTGTGTGTATGTCAGTTGGCTATGGTAAATGACGGAGTGGCTCCTTTCCCAGAAATATTCACAGGAGAGGAAGTCACTTAGCATTTGAATGACTGTGATTTCTCTCGGCCACAGAAGCCGGCGACAGACGTAAAGAAAAAGGTTGACAGGATTTTAATGGAGCCGCTAATGCGCCTTTTGAAGAAGGAAATTGTTGGTCGGCTGGGGATCTTTCTCTCCCTCCGCCGCGGAAGATGCTATCGTCACTCGTCGACCAATACAATCCCCCTGACTGAGGTAAATAAGGGCCCGAGCACATTGCGATTAGTCTCCACACAAAGTCCACCAGCACAGGCAGCGCGCAGCCAATCAGGGATTTTGTGAAATGGTTTATATCTGGTGCCCTGTCGGTGACTGCGTGGACTGGTCCCACCTCGGCCTCTAGAGGGAGCTAAACATGCTGCAAGCCCGGCCTGTTAAATGGAGGCACACAGGGAATTGGGGGAAACGCTGACGAGCACAGAAAGTATGAATGTTGGCGAGAGAACAAAATGTGTCCGTAGGATTGCAACGATGAACGACTCTTCACAACCAATTAATTATTAATAATTGCAATGTAAATACATTTAGAAAACGCCGAGACGGGGGTTTTCAAAAGCGTGTGAAACTACGCCTAAGTGAACACAGAGGGGAAGGGAGGCGATGCGAGGCATCCACTACGCATGGGTCGGACAAGACATAACCGGAGGAGCATTTGCAAGTGTTCGTTTGGCTGGAGCACAGGCACCACGGCCTTCCGTCGGTGACACCACTTTACCGCAGAAACGCTTTGGCAACAAAGCCAGGGCCCTAAGATGATCACGGCCATCTGTTCCTCCTTTAAATGTCGATTCCAGGGTGTAGACACGCGGCGGTGAGGTGGCAGTGTTCCGAGTCGTACGGTGAGAGGCAACAAGGAAAAGGTCAGGCCGCTAAAAGCAAAGCCGTGTTGGAAAATGGTGTGTTCCAGGCAGCCGGCCGCCCTGCACTCTGCTATTGGACTGGACATAATGGACAACAGGCATTTCTCCAAAGTCAGTCAGGAAGACTCTTCGTCTGACAGGACTCCACACGGCCCACTGAGGGGAAAGAAGGGACAGTGTCCTCCGATCAACGTTTCATACTCTTGCAGGACGGAAGGAGAATGATTCAAATGTGTGAGGTCAAATTCCCCACACACCAAAATTGTACAAGCCGTGCAGCAAGGTTTTTGCTAAGCCAATTGGGCAATTTTAGGCACAACAATCCAGAATTTATCTGCTTCTATTTCTTTTAAGTTTTTAGAACAGGAAAAGAAAGATTAAGCACAGGGAGAACAATATACAATAATACTATCAATTACCAAATACTATTTATGTAGGACTCAGTTTTACATTTCTATTCAATGCGATTCGATGATATGCATAATAACATAGTCTAGTTCTAAATTGCCTGTGGGAAACCAGAACCCGAAACAGAATCAATTCATGAATTAAAAATGTTACAACTTGCTTGATTCAAAACATCTATTGATGTGCGGATCGCCATCATTCTGCCCTCTGCAAAGCTTTTCAAATGTTCGAATGTTTGTTGCAGGAACAGGGTCTCCTTAAGGAAACATTCACATTTGAATGAACGTGGCATTTAACCGCTAATTCATATTGTGTGGCTAGTCCCCTCTGCATGGATATCACAACAGAACAATGGGAATTTTCCGATTTCCCGATCGGAGATGCTCCGTGCTAAAAGACAAAACGCCTCAAACACATGGTGATCACATGACCGATCAGACGAGCAGGTGCCATTAAAAACTGCCACCCCCCCCCCCCCCCATCTCACCGGCCACCAGCCCTCCCATCACTTAGCCTGAGAGTGATACCGACTGCTTGGCGAGAACGACACTGCGCTCCCGGGGTTGAGTTACCGAGACACTTTCAGACCCTCGCTCTCCTCCCTTTCACAGTCCATCTAATCCCTTAGACATTACACTTGTTCCTGTCCTCCCCTTGGAGAAGAGAACCCAACACCCGATCGCACAGGAGCAGGCTTTGTCTGGTCTGTGGAGATTGTCCAACAACAAACAGGTCATCTCGGCGACAAGCCTTACTTTACCCGCCCCTCGTTAATAAACTCGTCTCTTAGTTAGGAGCGGCCTGAATCCCCCCTCCCCCCAAAGCAAACTGTCTTTCAGGTAAATGGCAGACCCAGAGGAACAGACGAGGGGATCGAGAGAATCAATGAGGAGCAGAGGAAAGCAACAACACTGCGCCAAGGTAGCTGCATTTAAGGGAGAGAGATGGGGGAGCGATAAAGAGAGAGAGAGAGAGAGAGAGAGAGAGAGAGAGAGAGAGAGAGAGAGACATACACACACAAGCATGGACAGAAGATGAGGCTTCTTTGATTGTGGAAGAAGCCGCGTCGGGGGTGAGAGGCAGCAGTGGGGGAGAGGAGGATGGGAGGGAGGGGCTTGCTTCAGCTGCTTTGTTGAATCCAGGCCACAGGCTGCAGTGGACCCAGGGCCCTCTTCACTCGCACCACCATCTGGAGTCCGAGACAAGAGCCTGGGTACCGGGGACTCAGTCCCCCCCTCCCACCGCCCCCCCGCCCCTCATGAGACCTCCCCTCTGCTTCTGTGCTTGATAGCTGTGGGGGGAGGGCCACCTGCTAAAGGCCGACCTGTCGAGGTGGAGGATGACAATGGGGCTGGAGGCTAGACAGACCCAGGATCTGTGCCCTGACCCCACGGCTTTACCCGTGTCCTCCCACTAACCACCCCCACTAATCACCCCCTGGTTATGTGGATAACAGGAGGTCCGGTTCCCAGGGGTTAATCAGGCACGGCCCCTTTCATTCTCACCATGAGCTCATCCGAGGGGCCCAGCTATTTTTAGGCCGCAGCTGCAGCCACGGGAGGGGACCGCGCGGCAAGCGAGCCACGCCACGGGCGGACTGCGAAAGACTTACCCTGGATACGGCTTATTAATGTTAGCAACGGAAAACCACACCACCTCGCTGGCATCAAAAGGTCGGGCTACAGGAGAGGGGGAACAAAATAACGGAAAGGCACGTCGCGCTGAGCTAACACGTCCCTTAAAGAGCAGCATATTGGGGACACGTGGGCCTAAACAAAGGAAAGTGCGCCGGCAGCCGCCCAAAGCATACATACTCACACACACATGGTCAGTCCGAATCCCAAAAGGACGGTCCAAATTCAAAGGCTAGAAGTTCCTTCAGATGAGCCATGGTGCTGGAGGAAACTTTGATTCTCACTTAGATGTTCTTTTGTCGCCCCCCGTTAATGATTATCTCCTATGCCTCTATTGGACTGCACAATGACTTAATAAGATTTATCGCCATTCGTTCCCTCATTTCAAGACTCAGACAAGCAATAAGAAAGGAGATGATCAGAGCATTGTCATGAGCCGACTCGGCACTATTCTTCTTGGCCGGGCTAATTTGCCTAATTTTATTATCGCACAAAAGAAGCCATTATTGAGTTGACAGTGCCTTGCGCGCAGAAGAAGGAGCAGTAGCAGAGTGGAATGTAAGGTAGGAAATTGCTATACGTTCTGTAGAGGCGAAGAATAGGACCAATGTTACAGGGAACGCAATATTGGCAAATGTTTTGAGGATAATGAACAAAAAAATTGAAATGTTTTTGAATCCGAGTACATAAATGTAACCTAAACATACTAATGTATATGTTTAATGCACATCGGTCCAATTGTAGTGGCCACCAAACCTCCGGACTACATATCACACGGTGTACCCTCCCACATTGACTTGTGTGGGTCTGTGTCAGCAGGGGGGCTGGTGCCAATTGCGAATGAAGAGGAATGCTGAGCCATCCATACGATTGATGCTGCTGCCTGGGCCAAGCCCACATTAGACAGGGTGTGTGGTGGGCCGACTCGGAGCAGGACGCCACGTGAGAGAGAGTCAACACGGTGCCGTGCAGCCGGGAAGCCCCGTGTGTTAACCCACGAGGGAACACAGCTCTACATGCAAGGGCATCTCAGTGTGCCCTGACTGAGAGAAAGTGGAGTGAACCCGAAGGACGCCACAACCCACGTTATGAACCGCCTCCCCCGCGTCTGCCGCCGCGCTCTCATTTCAGACGAAACTCTGATGTCGAACCAAACTAGGACACGCGACGTATCCCACTTCTGATGTGTGCCACAAGGATGCAACAGGAAACCCAGATCACACCTTTCCTATAGAGGCATCAGTGAGCCAAATAGAGACTATATTTCCAAAAGGGGGAAGCAGAGGGAAAGAAGGAGAGTGTGATTGCTGTGGGCCCCTTAGCGTGCTCAGATGCACACAGCCGGAGGTGCCTCTCAGAGGGGAGGGCAGGAAAATATCTGTCTTTTTTTTTAGTACTCCCTCCCCTTGTCTGCTATCTGTGTCACGGCCTGCTGGCATGCTTTCACTCACTTTTTCATTTCAATATAACAGAGTAGCACGCCGGCCAGGGATTGGCTGCGGATGGATCTGTAGCCGGCCAGATTATCACGCAGAGATTAAAGTTGGGGGCTCTCAGGATGAAACAGGCAAGCAGCATCAGGCCAACGGAAGTGGCCAGGCTGCGTGGTGGAAGCCAGGAGTCAGTGGCGGAGCAGGCCAGAGGTGTGGCCGGCATACTAATTCAGATGGTGGGGGCACAAAGCAAGCGTTGGGTGGCTAGCCCCAGGAGACGAGGCGGTGTGGAGATGGTTATTATGGCTGTCAGTCTGAGGGGAGGCAGGTCGACAGTCGTCTGACAGATAGGGGGCAATGAGATCAAAGCAGATCACACCGGCTGGAGGCGGCTGGTTCTGAATCAGGTACTCTTTCTCCGGACCATGATTGCTGTGTGGAAGGGCACATTTGAACGCCACGTACTTCCCTAGCTTAATAAAAAAAATGTGTCCCGCACAGGTTGGTCTAAACCCCAAGTTACCACAACCCCAGCACTTCAGTCTGTTCCATCCACCGAAAGGACCAAATTGCTGTAGTTTACTTTGGAGTACACCTTTTACACTACATTTACAATCATTTAGCATCTTTTAACCAGAGCGATGGTATCCTTCAAACTGTAGTTCAACAAAAAGCACTCCAACAGTAAAAACTTTCCATAGGACAAAGGCCGGAAAAACACAAGGATTTCAAAGACAAGAGAGGCCCTCGATAACTCATCAACGGAGCAGCCTCCCAAACAAGCAGACAAGCAGAGCCATGGTGAGGCCAGAGCAGCATTGTGTTGTTGGAGGGGTGAACAATAGGTAGGTAAATACACATCCCCAGCCTTGTCATGACAATACCTTCATCAAGGCAGCTGTATCACTTCTCTCTTTTCCGCAAAACGTAGGCCAACAGGGTCGACACTTAGGGCAAACCTAGTTACAGTGCGGGGAACAAGTTGCAGTCCTCCAGAACTAATGATGCCATTACATTTCTTGAGCCCATGTCCACACAAAGCGTCTTTGCCATTTGATTTGCCTGCAGATGGAGGTTGGCACACGGGGGCGAGCGCCGAGCGAGACAGATGGCGGGGAAATACGGCAGGGCCACGGCGGCCACGGAGGAGTCCGCACAACGTTCCAAGCTCCTTAGTCCCCAGCCTCCCCTGGCCACACTCACTCTCCAGACAAACGGTATCGCCATCTGCAGGTACGGGTAGCACGTCAAGGATTTCTGCTACATTTTGAGCAGATCACACGGAGCAGACAAACACACACACACACACACACACACACACACACACACACACACATGGTAGGAACATTACGGGAAATAAAATATTTTTGAATCATTATTTGCTTGATTCGCAATCTGCAGATTTCACTGTGTAGACATTGAACACGGAATGATGACCACAACAATGTCGGGCTCTTCAGTATTAATTTGTTGGAGACGAAAAAAATTACCATGGATATGAATTTATTTCCTGGACCAATGCAAGTGGAGTAATTCCCGGCCCAGAATAAGATGAATTTTAATTTTGCAAGACCACTCTGGGTTCCGGCACCTATTTAAAGGCGGCCTCGCCTGCCCTACGAAGAGCTTATCAGTAATCCAGCGGAGGGATTTTATTTTTTTTGTTGCGGTGATGAGGTGTCAGGCAGGTTACCGAGGATTAACATACAGATTTGAACCAATCCTCCTCCACACTTCCTATGCAGTCATTGAAAATGCATCTGAATGTTGGAGGAACTCCTCGTCTATCTCCAAAGTGTTCAGCGTTGGGGGCTCATTTCATGCTTAAAAACATAAACTTTTTAATCCCTAACGTGGCATGGGCACCCGGTTCCGTTTCTCATGAAGCATGCTGGGTGTTGAATTACGGAAGTGGCGCTACAATTTATTTGGGGCTAATGCCTGTTTTCAGGGAGACTCTGCCTCCACGTTTGACTCGGCTCGCTGCTGTTAATCGTGGAACAAGGACTCCTCCTTCGGTACTAAACGCTTCTGTTCTTCTCATTCCCTCTGCATATCTAATCTGATGTTCCACAGTTTATCCCCTGTCAAGTGCTATTGAGTGAGCCGCTCGCAAGGTGGAGGGTTTCCTTGTGGGTGCAGCAATCCCTCAGTAAGGGAGACAACCCTCTATGGTGAGGGGTCTTGCATGCACAACGTGGCTTAGCTTATGCTCAGCATTCATTTTAATAGCCCCTCAAGCTCAATCATTCAAATTGATTTATCGTGTTCCAATTGATCTTATTAACGGGGGCATGTAGAATTTCCTGTGAGCCACGCCTTAATGCAATTAAAGCCTTTTCATTCTCCTTGTTTATGTCCACTCTGGCGCATGGCGGGGGAGTGCCAAAGGTTTTATTTCCCCTGTGGCTTGAGACAGACACATTGAACTTCACCCGGGAACTCTACCTGTCAGTTCGCCGGGCCCGGCTATTCCACATAAAACCAGGACAGCTGGATGCTATAGCGCTCCTTAATTAAAAGGATGGTTTCCAAATAACAAGATGCTAATTAAAGATACTGGCACTGAGTGGCCGGTGTGTAGCAAGTTAAAGGATGGCAACAGAGAAAACAATAATTGGTCTGGATATCTTACAGCAAACCAAATCAAAGGTTTGACGGGCAAATTATTATTAGCAATAGAAACTTTGATAGCTTGCAGAGAGTTGGCAATTAGCTGTAAAATTGTGTCGCAAAGCTGTAGTTCATGGCATGTAGCAGTTACTTTGTTTGCATATGAAACATGTTGCTGACTGATAGTAAATAGAGACTTGTTATTAACAACCGTGACATTAAGAAATGGTAAACACAGCCTATAATGGAAAAAAACTGAACGACAACAGAAAGAGTGCGGATTTCGATTGCGAACATCTTTCATTATCCGAGAGTAATACATCCACTGTGACGGCAGGCGAGCAGAGAGCTTGGTAAACCAGTATTCCACAGAGGGGCTGGGATTGACCAAGGACACGATGTGATGGCGTCTCCTCAAAATATCAGTGTGCTGTCAAACATCATAGAGTACACACTCACAGCATGAGCCACTGATGTGAGGAGACGAGTGGATCCATGCCGTGATTCGCATGCAAACAGACACACACACACACACACACACACACACACACACACACACACACACACACACACACACACACACACCACTATCTTACTATCTTCTCTTTTTCTCACCCTACACGGGTACCCACTCCCTCACTCCTCCGCACACACACTCTTTTGTAAATGTAAGCTCTTCCAGGCCACTGAAGTATATGATATTGCTTATATCTAGTGTCCCCACCCATCCTTTTAAATCCCCTCCCCCTCCCTGTTGTGCAAACTCCAGCTGTGTTGACAGGAAAGGAACTCGGGAAGTGGCAGTGGCGGCAGCGGCGTTCTCTGCTAGGGCGACACATTTAGCACGTCCCTGCCACGCTAGTCCACAGTAGACAAACAGCAGGGCACCTGACAGGTTGGGGGAGGGGCTGCTGTTGCTGAGGGGGGGGGGGGGGCTGGGCGGTGAGGCAGCCGGAGCGAGGGGGGGGTCTCAACTTCACAATGCACCTGGGCAACAACTGTGTCTGTCCTTACCGTGCATCCTGGCTGGCTGACACATGTAACCCCCCCTCCCCCTAACTCCCGCCGAGCGCCAGGGCGACAGGCCGGCTGATTTGACCGGACGGAGGGGCCCTGCGTTTGATCTCTCGGCCTGCTCCTGCTGGGTTCTCTCTCCCTGCAGTTGGCCTTCAGACGGCCTAATAGCCCTCCGCGCCGGGAGGCACACCTCACTCCCCTTTAAAGGCCTGCTGAGCTCATGCATAAACCTCCTGTAAGCCAAAGCCAACTCCAGGCACTGCTCCCCAATTCAACTCTGTGGTCTGGTGAATGGCGTTCACCACAGCCCCAGCACCTCTGATAGAAGAGGTGCACTGGTATGCCGAGGAGCAATGTGTCTAATGGCTTCCAATTTGTGACAGGAAGCTCGGAGGATACACAGAGAGACATGCCATGTCGAGGAAATGTCAACTGACTCACAGCATGGTGAGGAGAGCACATGGCCATGGTTTTAAAAAGGAGACACTTTTTTCCTCTCTCTGTCTCTGTCTGTCTGCCTGTCTGTCTGTCTGTCTGTCTGTCTGTCTGTCTGTCTGTCTGTCTGTCTGTCTGTCTGTCTGTCTGTGTCTCTCTTGCATATCTCTGTCTGTCTGTCTGTCTGTCGGTCTTTCTGTCTTTCTGTCTGTGTGTGTGTGTCTCTCTTTCTCCCTCACTACCTCTCTCTGCAACTCCCTACTTCCTTCCCTTGGAATCTCTCTCTCTCTGTGTCTCCCTGTGTGTGCGTGTGTCTCTCTCTCTTTCCCTATGTCTCTCTCTGTCTCTGTCTCTCTCTGTCTCTCTCTGAAATGGTGGAGTGGCATGGAAGGCCTTGTTATCATCTCGGGACCACAGAAATGTGAGCCATGTTTGAGAGGCGGCTGGTGTGGGTTTGGGGATTTCAAGGCCCTGCGATCAAGCGGTGCCAGCTAATGAAGCGCGAGACAATAGCATTTCATGGCGGGGATGGAACAGGGTGCAAATGGAAAGGAAAAAAAAAGAAAAAAGAAAAGAGACCAGTATCCCCGGGAAATCTCTCTTCTAGCTCTCTTTTTTTCACACGGTCTCTTCCGTTTTTCCTCCTCTTCCACAAATCTCCTCTCATTAGTCGTGTTCCAAGTGTTGCGCGCATCATGTCTAGTCCGCTGCAAGCCAGAGCTGTCAAATGAAAGTGCAACAGAGACGAGAAGAAAAAGAAGAAGAAATCTATTGTTTCCTTACTGAGCGAGAAGCCCTAGGTGAAGAGCGCCAGTGGAATCACAGGCTGCAACCTGTGCAAAAACACACAGAGGAAACACTTTCTGTTGTCGCTCCAAAAGAAGAGAAGAAAGGAGTTTTCTCGCTTAGCCATCACACCAGGTTAGCTCCTGAAGTCCTACACACAGAGCCTGTGGATTGCACCCTCTGCAACAGGAGTGCTTCAGAGGAAAAATGCTTTTGCATGAATAGACACTTCTGTAATATTTGTGCAGTAGCTGGACCCATAAGTCATACAAAAAGGGTGTGTAGGACTTGGCACTTTGGGAAGGTTAAAAGCACATATGCTTGCACCACCACAAATAATAAAAAAGCTTGCTCAAGTGGTTGGCCCTAGAACACTATCAATAAATCACTACAATATTAGGATTCTTTAATCTCAGCAAAAAAAAAGGTACATTTATCCCCCAGGAACTACCAAGTCATAATGTGTTACAAAAATGTTTTTACAGATCATAAAAAAATGTATCCATTCTGAAGATAAATGGTATCAATGCTTGTATACCTCTTTGTATAGCAGATGGCTAAGATGAAACTAACACAACCTTTTCCATTCTGTCAAAGGTGAAAATGAGCATTTACAAATTTTTTGTTTGCTAACACCCTGTTACATGCTCTACTAGCTAAGAAAAATAACGTCCTTTGTCAAAAGCCCATATTGTTGTGTGGGATAAAAAGTCTGCTAGTGGGACAAGAAAAGATGTTCAAACGCCATGCCTGTTTCTCGCATCATAGATTTCTGACCTTTGTCAGCCAAGAAGAAAAAAGAAAAAAGAAAAAAAGGAGAAATTCTTTGTTTTGTTTTTGGCGGGCCTATTGAAGAGTAGCTATAAATCTGCTGCCAAACGAGAGCCGCTCTCTTGTCTACTCGACCGCGTAACCGCTCGGGTCTGATGAGGAGCGCCTTCGAAAACGTGCCGACGTCTAGCCAGGGAACAGGTGTACGTGAGGAGTCACTGACGCTCCCCTAGTCCCACTGAGCTGGAGGAGATGGGCTTTACTCACCGCTAACCTTCCCAAACAATAAATATCTGACTGCCATAGTGTAACTGACGTGCATTTTACAGAGTGCTCGTTTCTGTCATGGTGGAACAGAGATTGAAAGCCTGTGGGAGGCAGTGATTAGACCGCACAAGCCCGATAGAGAGATCCCATCACATGTATTTTCTTATTCAAAGGAGCGCCGCTGGTGATGTCTGCCAAAGGACTACCGGCATCAGAGCCCTCTATCAAGCCATCAGGAGCGCTTTGCATGGCAGTGTATCTTTCCGTCCTCACTCTCGGCTCACTTTATCACGGATTGCAGTCACTTCCCAACGTTCAGCGCGTGTTTTCGATACGGCTCTGAAATAGCCTGCCTTCCAGATACCTTAACAGCGTTCCCAGTCTCATAAATAAGATTGTAGTAGATTCATCATAGGCAGTGATGGGCAGTGGCCTGTATTCGTCCTGGCAGTGTTTTAAAAGGACTGTTTGAGCGGGGATATTAACTTAGTAAGCAATACTTTTGAAGAAATAAGCCACAGCAGCACGATGCAATGGTGAATGGTCATCAGAAAGGACTAGGCTGTTCCTTAGGGCATCTTATCTTGACTGCAATCATTACATTTATTTTAAAGAACATTAGGAACAAAAAGGTTTACGTACAACATTAGATCAATGGATTATCCAGTTGCTATAAAAAGTGTACTTTATTGATTTAGTTTTGCTTTAGCATATTGGAAAGTAGCAAATACTTTTTTCACTTTTTTACTTAATTTAATTAAGTATTTTGCTAAAGAAAATACATTGGGACTTTTGGATTGAAATCAAGTGATTAGTTAAAAAGAATCCAAACCTTTTCCCATACACTGTGGCTGAATCCCATAATCTTACGAAAAATATTTCACCAACATTCGGTGGCTAACTGACGTCTCACCTTGTGGCAGGTGAAACCTGTATCAATGTGCCATTCACATACATCGTTTTCAAATACTTTCTGTTTTAGCGTCATTAACATTTTACAGCAACACTTTTTGTTGTTGGTCTAGACACTGCCTAATTGTTGTCTTGATGGACAGGAGTTGGTGTGTTGCCAGGTCCTGAGAGTGAACCAACACGCATACATGTGAGCTGATGTGTCAGAGCTGATAGTCAACAGCATGCAAAACAACAATGGAACATACAACTTCTAATTGCATAATATAACCATAAAAACATCCTATCAATTGTTATGACAAGATACCTTACCAAGGCCTACACACATTTTAAAGTCCCGTCGCTGAGGTCATACTGAGTCTGGTGGACATATCAAAAAGTAACACAGGCAGCCAATCAAACACGGCACATTGCCACGCTGTCCTGTGATTGGGTTTAATGTCGACAAGGGTAATTGTGTCAGAGCTACTTCAAAGTAGAAGCTCGTAGCCATATAAAAAATGGTACTGCCATTGGACATAGAAATAGATCGTGCAAGCTGTCACATGGGTCCTGTGGTCAGCAAAACTAAGCATGCCGTCTGCTACCGTACGTCTGGTAAGAATTGCACTGCTCGCAGGGTCATCCTTTAGTAAGCTCACTTGTTGACAAATTAATATTGAGGCGAAAACTTTAATAATCACTGCACATTTGGCAGGGGGGCCAAACTTGTTTTTTTGGATGGGAGACAAAAGAAAAGGGGGGCGGGGGTGAAAGATGGAATTGTGTGTGATGCCAGTTGGCTCGGTGTGTCTCTGTCATTAGCTTGGTGTGGGAAAGGGTTTAGTCGGACCATAAATAATCCGGGCTGAGATGTGGGACCTCTAAAAACGCAATCCCATAATCACAGCTCTCTTCATAATCATGACGAGGGCCACAGATGAAAGACAGCTTTTTGGACTTCTTGGAGGATTCCAAAGGCTATACCTTTGAAATATAAAGAGAGACAAGATGAAAGACTTTTTTTCTTTGTGTGCTGCACTCAGATAGAAAGTGGCAGTAGCACAATGCCTTCAAGTAGATCATAGAGCCAAAGCTTTTGTGTTTGAAGAGCTCCAACTGTATATCGGTATGTGAGTGCTTGTGCTCATGTCTTTCTTATCGTAGTCGTATACAAACATCTCACTCAAAGCTTCAAATTGTTCCTAAAAGGAATCCACCACATGTGTAGGTGTGTTGATGTGTGTGTCTGAGAGAGGGAGTGAGTGAGTGAGTGAGTGAGTGAGTGAGTGAGTGAGAGAGCCTTTTAGAATGACAGAGAGTGAGAAGGTAGGGAACGAAAGAGGGAGATAGAAGGAGGGCGCACACACTTCCCTCTCACTGGTACAGGTCCTGGCAGCTTTTTTATCACAGCAAAATGCAACAATCGACAGAATCCAAATGTTCCACCTTAAAGCCGGTTCTGAGGATGTATTGGCATTCAATGCCACGGTATTTCATAGTGGATTGGCGCCAAATTTTCAAAGCTCTTTAAATAAATGCCAACAGGACCCTTGAGATGCGCTTTACCACGTGTTCACAGAGACGTATAACTTACTTTTTTAAACCCGACCATAGTGGACAGGGTCACAGTTCATATCTGGCTGTGGTAATAAACTGCACAAGAGGACATAACACACAACGTGTATTTTTGCCTTGGTACGTCACTGTTGTCACACACAGGCTAGTTCAGTTCGAGAGCCTCTGGGCGTTTCACTGTAAACCACACTGCCATCGGGTATCTGGATTGCATTTACCAACATTGTCATTGGCACGTATAATTATGCATATTACCGATTCCAGAGGAATTGGTAGTTCAGCAGGATACACCGTAGGACAAAACTCCCTGCAGGTTTGTTCAAACTCTGAATAAAATGAATCAAGGCTATGAAGCTAACTTTCATCCTGGCTGGAATGCAGCTCAATTGTTTCCTATCTTGCGAGGGAGGGAGTTATTTACTAAACGATAGCAGCAGGAACCCGGGCCTTGCTCATTACAGTCTGTTAACACCTTTATCAAATGAAAATATGATAAGACAATTCCTTTCATGTCCTCAAGGATGTTCAATGGGAAACAGAAATTAGTTGCTGAATAAAATCATTTAAATTTCTGAGGGATGGCATGTTGGAAATAATTTGTTGCAGCGACAGATGGTAAAATAAATCAAACATTGCATTGTTTTTGGTATAAATTTGTTCAACATATCAGTTGGATTTTGGTTTGTTGACTGTTCTAATCAACAACTTTGTTTGTAAGAGATGTGGCGCGTAAAACAATATTGGCATGTGATTGATTCCTAGCCAACATTCAAAGTCATCCTGATGAAACAGGTGTAGGTCAAATTAAGCGACAATCTTTATATCCTTGCTAACGCTGCCTTTATCTCTATGATCTGTTGCAGACCTGGCATCTATAACCAATACCAGGGTTGTAAAAAAACAAAGCTAGCCAAGCAGCAATGTCAATACCTCGTTGTAATGAGACCACTAACATAACACTTTGTCTCTGTGTGGCTGGTCGATCAGAAACTGGTCAGTGGGGGACTGCCAGGGGGGCGGGGGCGCTCCCAGGCGGGGAAAACAGGGACGTTTGGTCAGGAATCTGCAGTATCTCGTTGAGACTAAACGCCAACCACCCGGTTGTCTCTCTCCAAGCGCTCAGCAATATCACACTATTTCCATAACGTGTCTGCCTTCACTGAAGGAGGTGTGTTTTGGCTTTGCAAATGCAATGTAATAATAAACCACTTCCCCGATATACCTAACAGTGTGCACCGATTGGAGCTCTTAATGATGGAAACTACGTGCAATGCTTAAACTTGGTTAACCAGCAGCTTTCACTGGGTTGACCTGTCCTTGGCAGTTTCACAGAAATTAATTCAAATGGAGACATCAAGCTGTATCTGATTTGATGGCTAATATTGCCATACTGTACTTAATATAATGACTCATCGTAAACTAGGATTCACTTGGATGTGATTCACCACATTTTGATTATTGTTTGTAAATCCGATGTGCCTGCAAATATATTTTCACTTGACCTGAATAGATTTCTGTTCCAACAGTCTTTTGTATTTTATGCATTCTGTCAGATATTTAGGAGAGAAACAGAGGCCACTTGCCACTTGTCAAGGCACTTGCCATTTTGTTTATGGATACCATGAGGATAAGAGAAGGCAGGCATGCGTACTAACTAATGCAGACGGAAGGTCCTTCGGAAAAGTAGTTGTATAAAAACTCAAAGGTCACACAGTCAGAACATCTTCCAAAGCTGCTTCTGATCTCCTGGATAGGCAGAGTCTAGTATTTATCCCGGCAATATTCCAACCCAACTAAAATCCAATATATTTATTTAGTTTTGCTGTTAATTTAATTTCACAGTAATTCAACTGGAATCCAAATGTCTCTAGCAACTCAGTGCTGGATGTATCAAAAGATCCAGGAGACAAACCTCTGAGTGGATTGTGAGAGTTGAGTTTTTTAAAACCACATCCTCAAAAGTTAATGTATCACCTAAAGCAGCCTGAAATGACTGATTGGCAACGAGAACATCGGTTTACAGCGATTAGAGATTCAGTGAAGGACACGGCAGTAAGATGCACGACTTCCTTAGAGACAACGTTAGCACGGAGGAACAGAATAGATTCACCCACATACTGTACAACATGTATTTGACTCATACTCATAGCCAAATTATGTGATGTAAAATAGCGAGTAGAAAAATTTAATGGATCAAGAAAGCCTTGAGCAGTGCTATCACATTTTGTGCTGCGCGCGCACGCACACACGCGAACAAACACAATTCCCAAGGCGCAAATGTAAATGTCACACCATAAATCCATTTGAATTTGATAAAGTCAAATAATCTGGTTCAAAGACAGGAGCGGTCCATAACAGGTTTAGAATGTTCTGCACTGTCTCTTCGGTTCTTTTCAGCTACTGTGGTAAACGTTCCCCCTTCTTCCTTTTTAATCCCTGTCTATTGTGTTTGGTTGATTGGGTTACACAGGTGTTATTTATTATAGATAAAAAACATAAATAGAGCGGTTGAAACATGACAGACAAAAATAAATTAGATATGAACACCACAAGGCACATGCATTCATTCTATAACTACTGTCAAGAGCATATTGTACAGTATGAAAGGAGCTAGATAATTTGTTGACAGAAGTATGTAACCATCTTGTCGAAGTATGGAGAGTCTATATACGGAATGTTCAGGGCTATGACATGTTCACCCACCATCTGCCTTTCCGTCGTGTCTCATGCCTGGTTATAAATCACCCATAGTTTACAGAACACCCATGTCCACCCATATCTTTGCATTGTAAAATCATGCCTCCCCTCCTCAAGGTGGTGCGCTATATAGCACACCGGCTTAACTGAATTGAGTGAGGCCGGGATAAGAAAGCCAAGGTCAATAGCCCCACACTGACGACATCATAAAAAAGGAGAGAGAAAAAAAAGGTCATGATTGCACAGATGCAATCTTTTACTTGGAAGCTCCTTTGAGTCTCACCGGTGATAACTGCCACGAGATGTAGCTGTCAGAACAGCTAGCATGAGTCACAGAGTGGAGGAGAATGATGTAGAGGAGGAAGATCTTTTAACCCCATGGGGAGTGTGTGCTGTCCCGCACCCCCACCCCCTCCCCCCTCGCCTGCCAGGTCCCAGAGCGCCTTGGACCTGGAGGTCAGCGTCTCATTTTACACGGACCAAAATCTATTATAAAACTCATCTCTCTCCACAAGCATTATACCCGGTGGGGAAAGAAGTGCGGTTCGCTCTAATTGTTTCTCCTCTCCTCGCGGGCCGACCTCCGTGGTAAGGTAGACTTGGTCTGGGCGGCGGTGGTGAGCACTACGCTGGCAGTCATTATTCATCCTGCGTTCAGTGGGAGAGGAGCCGGGAGACTAGGAATCGTTTTAGGGTTTGTCTTACTGGCTTGGGGGATGTATTTTCTGTAGCACTGTGCCTGGGCAATGGGACTTATCTGTTTTCCTAAATAACAAGCATAATCAGGCTGCCCAGAACAAACCTCTTATTATTTTCTGTGGAAAAAACATATTTAATTTTTTTTACCCTGACTTGGGTCAATAGTTGGGACAATTTGGACCGTTCAAAATACTCTCTATTTTCTTGAGAGCTCTTATTGAGAGCAAAGAAAAAAGTGTGCCGGCCTTAGTAAGCTACAGACGGTTTGACCTAGCCATATCTGTTCTACCTGTCTATATAAAATGACGAGGTTAAAACAACCATTTTTTTTAAATGGCCTCAATGGACAAAATACATAGTAACACATTCAGACACAGACATTTGCCAACATCACAATAGCACACACAAACTCAAAAACTTTCCAACCTTGATCAACTACCCTGTATAGGGAATGTAAGGCCACTGTTTTCTCAATAACTTGTGCTTAAAATCAACATCGCATCATCCTTCACTTCGGTCAGACTGTCCCTGTGGTTGTTTTTTCTCTAACAGACATTTAATGTCATTTAGGTATTAGGATCTAATCGTCTGTTGTCTCTGCCTCTTATCCTCACAGGAACTCACTAGGATGCAGCTGTCCTGACTCCAGCACAAGCCCTCTGTTGCCATCACAAGTGTTCCAGCCCTATTCAACGTGAAAGTGACAAACAGCTACTGATCCACTCCCGATGGCTGAGTAAGCACGTTCACGTTGGATCATTATGTGTTAGCAAAATGGAGTTTGAAAATCTGCTACCGTTCCACTTAGGGGACTGAATGGGAATGTATCGCTGACGTATTTAAACCCAAGGAAAAGTTACACGAGTTGTCAAGAAAACAGAATAAATTGACCTGATTGCACCTTCTGTGTAATAGGTCTTTAATACGGTAGGTGCACTGTGTATGGCCGTTTCCTGTATACCTGTACAATAACGTACAGCATCGGTTTGATAGACTTAGGCTACGATATGAACAAAATCCTTAGCCAATTCATCATAATAATTGATCTCAGCACTTTTCACTGTCCTGGGAGCTGCTAGTTAAGCTACCAATGCGTGGCATCCACCTGGGTGAAGCCACAGCAGCCAATTTACGCCGGACATGCTCACCACACGTCGGCTACGAGACCAACGGAGAAGCCACAAGGGGGAAGCCAGGGAATAGGTCAGCCAATTAGGTGCTGAGGGGATGACTAGGTGGCCTTGATAGATACGAGGCCAGAGCGGGAATTTAGTCAGGGCAGCGGGGTTGAAAAGGTACCACGGGATCTTCAGCAAGCCTATATGCACAACACATGACCCTGATGAACTCAAAGAGGAGCCGATTCCTTCCTCAATATAGACCTTTTACCGTGGAATACGTGATTATGGTACTCTGGTAAAATGGTGCTGGATCAAAGTTTCATGTAAAAGGGGGGGCTTTGTAAACAAATTATTTAACAGAGTGCCTTTTCTAGTTGACATTGTGTCTGTAATCATTTGATGCATTACCTAATTAACCGAATGGAGAGAGTGCCCTTGTGAAGGGATATAGCTGGTTGATAAGACCTTGAAAAAGGCTTTCGCTTGAAAGGTATGGTTTAAGCTTAGGTTTCCCATTGAACAATGTCCAAATTCCCACCAGTAACCACACCTCCTTGCATTATTTACACACACACACACACACACACACACACACACATACACACACACACACACACACACACACACACACACACACACACACACACACACACACACACACACAAACACACAAACACACACACA
>JAVQJS010081774.1:0-14739 GCA_036024795.1 Galaxias rostratus
TACATACATTTTA
Source organism: Galaxias rostratus (assembly GCA_036024795.1). Taxonomy (NCBI): domain Eukaryota; kingdom Metazoa; phylum Chordata; class Actinopteri; order Galaxiiformes; family Galaxiidae; genus Galaxias; species Galaxias rostratus. The sequence continues at coordinate 14 of JAVQJS010081774.1, forward strand.
TCGCTTCTTTTGCACTTCTGGTTAGATGCTAACAGCATTTCGTTGTCTCAGTACGTGTACTCTGCACAATGACAATAAAGTTGAATCTAATCTAATCTAATCTAAAAATGAATGATATGTCAATGTGACAACTGCTCCGTGTACTAAAAGACTGCTAAGATAACTCAATGATGAGAGTTAAAATGAAAGTAAAACCAAGCAAATCCAGAAGCATATCAGTTGTTAAGAGAAAACGGTGCCACACAATTTTTATCATAGAAAAGGATACAATTCCAAATTGACTTAAAAGCCTGTCAAAAGTCCTGGAAAATGTTAAAACGCCATTTTAAAGTCTCTGAGCATGTAAGAGAATTAAGGATATAATTGAACAGAGGCCTGGAGAGCATTGAAAAGTCATGGTTGCCAGGAAAGCTAAAATGATGGTGCCTACAGTTTGGAATTTTACCCTGGTATATGGCCATAGACAGTGTATGATATTGTGATATAAAGTGGTATGCAAAAGTTTGGTCACCCCTGAAAATTTAAGATTTTCCTTTAGAAATCATTGGTTGCTCCGATCAGCAATTTCCGTTAAATTTATCACATAGCAGATTAACACGGTAATATTTGATATGTAAAATTAAGTTTATAGGATTTACACAAAGTGCAATAATTATTTAAACAAAAGTAGGCAGGTGCAAAAGTTTGGCCACCCTTGTTGTTTTATTGATTTGAATCGCTTTAACACTAATTATTGGAACACAATATTTGTTTGGCAATCTCATTTTCCCTTGACCTAGATACACAGGTAAAGCCAATCATAAGAAAGGCCTTTTAAGGTGGCCAATTGCAAGTTGTTCTCCTCTTTGCATCTTCTCTGAAAAGTGGCAACATGGGAGCCTCAAAACAACTGTTAAATGACCTGAAAACAAAGATTGTTCAACATCAAGGTTTAGGGGAAGGATACAAAACACTAGCTCAGAGATTTCAGCTGTCAGTTTTGAATGTGAAGAACATAGGGAGGAAAGGGAGGACCACAGGCACAGTTCTAGTTAAGGCCTAGAGAGGCAGGCCAATAAAAATCTCAGATATGCAGAGGTAAAGGATGGTGAGAACAGTCAAACTCAACCCTAGACCAACTCTAAAGACCTACAACATGATCTTGCTGCAGATGGTGTCATTGTGCATCGTTCAACTATTCAGCGCACCTTGCAAAAGGGGATGCTGTATGGGAGAGTAAGGCGGAAGAAGCTTTTTCTGTGCACATGCCACAAGCAGAGTGGCTTGAGGATTGATAAAGCACATTTGGACAAGCCAGCTTCATTTTGGAATAAGGTGCTGTGGACTGATTAAACTAAAATGTAGTTATTTTGACATAAGGGGCGGTATCCATGCTAGATGAAGAACACAGCATTCCAAGACAAACCCTTGCTACCCACAGTCAAATTTGGTGGTGGTTCCATCTTGAGATCTTCCATCTCTAACCATCTTGTTAAAGTTGAAGGACGCAGGAATCCTGTCAGTATCAGCAGATTCTTGCAAACAATGTTCAAGTATCAGCGACAAAGTTGAAGTTACGCCGGGGCTGGATCCAAGGGCTGAAAACAACCCCAAACACTGCTCAAATTCTACTAAGGCACTCATTCAGAGGAACAAGTACAACGTTCTGGAATGGTCATCTCAGACCCCAGACTTGAATATTATTGAAAATCTGTGGTGTGATTTAAAGCGGGCTGTCTATGTTCGGAAACCGTCAAACCTGACTGAACTGGAGATTTGTTTTGTAAAGAAGAATGGTAAAAAATACCTTCAAACAGAATCCAAACCCTCATTGCAAGCTATAGGAAGTGTTTAGAGGCTGTTATTTCAGTAAAAGGAGGATCTACTAAATGTTGATGTAATTTTTCTGTTGGGGTGCCCAAATTTTTGCACCTGCCTACTTTTATTTAAATAATTATTGCACACTTTCTGTAAATCCTATAAACTACATTTCACTTCTCAAATATCACGCTGTTTGTCTGCTATATGATATATTTAACGAGAAACTGAAATTGCTGATCCGAACAACCAATTATTTATAAGGGAAAATCTTAAATTATCAGGGGTGCCCAAACTTTGACATACCACTGTATATAGAACATCTAGCCGTGCTCAGAGCGGAGATAGAGATGTGTGGCTCTGAGATGTCGTTGCTGTACCATTGAGCCATCTGTCGATGTCATGGGCTCAAATTAATTAAACACCCACAATGGAGGGCACCCACTTTAAACCCCTAAATGACATACTGTATCTGCTCTCAATCCAAGTTCATTCTAAAATGTTGTATTTTGCAGTGCTCATCTTGGAGTATGGCATAATGGATATTACAGTAATTAATTTATTGTATTTATTTTTATAACATCCCATCCTGTGTATATTGAAATGTTGGTCTATTTTTCCCGTTATAGAGCAACGAGTTATTCACCTTGGAAAACACCATATTTTTTGTTACATGATAGGTCAGCTGACAACAATGCCATAGTTTTTATTGCTAGGACTATGCAAAGTTCTTAAAGGAGTTGTTGCTGTTGTAGTCCTGTGTGCTCCTATCTAAAGTGAGACTCATGTCTAGTCCTAAACCTTTAAAACATGAACTTGTACATGCGCAAATACGGTATGTATTATAACATTATTGTCCGTACAGAGCGTTGTACATAATAACTTATAACCTATTACATGTTTTAAATCTAAAGCAACATTTAAGGCAAGGTCCTTTGTCAAATTTACATTTTAATACCTTATTACATGTAGGTTATTGTTACTTTTACAATTATTTTTGCTTAATCTACTGTTTGTAACCTAGAAAGTAGGATACCTTTTTTTGTATCTTTGTATTGCAAAACCATTTTTAGAGCAGCTGTGAAGAGAGGAACACTTAACCTCATATTTCAGTTTTCCATGTCTCTATGGAAAAATAATTAGAATTTAATCAAGTGAATATTGCTCTTTAAATATCAAGTAACAGTAAATTAAAATAATGTTTTGTTAATGTTTTATTTTTCAGCTGCCATCGACCTAGCAGCCAAGTCTGCAGGCATCATCCCAGGCATCCATCCCCATGAATTAGACACCCCCGGTAATGACAATTGCAAGCTTCTAAACCCAAAGAGCAAGGTGAGTCTAGATATTCAAGAGAAAGACTGAGGGGATTAAAGGATACATACTGCTCTTGATATTGTTTAGGATGCTCTGAAATAATAACTGAACTTATTTGCATAGCACATCTTATAACATTTCAAGTAATTTACTATAAAATATAATACATGTAAGGAAAGTAACGCATACAAAGTTGCAGTAGAAATAAATATTCCTCTAATAAACATAAAACAAACATTTCAGCATCTTAAAAGTGATAACATAAAAAGCAGAACAGGGTAAGAACAAATAAAATGTTCATCCCTGTTTTTCTGTGTAATGTATAAAGCTTTTAGGCTTAATCCACACATACACAGGGATTCTTTATATATATATATATATTGCCCTCCTTTCCTAAAACATATCCCACCCACAAAGGCATCTAATGCAAAATGTCAGTTTTCTGGGACCTAAAACGCAATTTTGTAAGTGGGTGCCAAAAACAGAAAACAATCCTGTGTACTTGTGAACGTAAGCATTTTTTTGTCATAATTGTATTTCCTTAGATACTTTCTTGTTTTTCATTATGATTGAGATTTGACAATTAAAATAATGGTAATCCATTAATTGAAGCCAAGCTATACTGGTTTCTCTGATTTTCTCAGTTCTCTCACTTTATCTCCAGAAAAATGATTAGTATAGTATATGTAAAGTATTACAGTTGTGTTACCAAGATGCATGCCATAGTAACTTGGTTATGTGCCAATACCAATACTTTTCAGATTATCTTTCTGTTGAAATTTAACCAACCATGCTGTTATAGATCATTCATTTTATAATCATTATTACTTTACTAAGAGTCCTGTGAATAATTGATAGCGGTGAAATTAATTTAGGGAAGGATAGCATGAAATACCCAAGTACATGCACATTCATGATATACACAATATGTGCAGTCAGAATAATAAGATATTCTAGGGCCCTGTCTGGTTTAATTAAAGACAACTTCTTGTGTATGGTACCCCCATGGTTTTCATAGCTCTTGTCAGATGGGTAATCTGGGTTTTCAGACGTACACTGAGACTGCCAAACCATGCTGAGATGCCATTTCACAAGATGCTCTCAACTTGGGAGAAGTGGAGGAACACTTTCTGGCTGACACAAAATATCCTGATATGTAAGAAGTAGGAATGTCGTAATTCCAGAAGTTTGATAACAATTTGATGCCATGGTAAAAAAAAAAAAAAAATACTTTACTTACTTACTTTATGCAAAAAAACAGTGGCGGCTTCAAGCAACAAAAAAAAAAAATTTTTTACATTTGAATCATACAAGTTCTTAAGCATTTATTAAATATGATGTACACATCAAATTTGGCATGGTTGGGTCTGCTATATATTGACGCCTCCTGCTGCATATATCCGAAACGTTATACGAAGTCAGGGAGCACTCTTCCTTTGATCCTCTAAAAAGATTAGCGCAACAGATTAGCATCACAGAATAGAATGTCAGAACAGAGTGGCAGACCTAGACAGCAATTGGGGTGGAGGTGGGAATAATTATCATTACCTTGTCAATGTACAGTCGATTGCCGGTTGTTTACTTAGTTACCCCCTCTTCCTTGAGCCAAGCAGATACGTACAGGTTTTTCTGTGGTAGTGCACGTTATGACGAGTTCTCATCATAGGCTAGACTACGAGTTGACGGCTTGTACCTTAGCGGAACCTCTATTTAACATTACAAATATTAACAGTGGCCTTTAAATTATTTATAACAACCTATACCGTTTATAATTACAAATTTAACTTTTAATGATGAGTCATCATTTTAACTCCTGTACCCATGGCCAAGACATATATATGAACAACAAAAAAATATGGAAATAATCAATAGGCGTAGTCCTATTTCAAAGACATGATTATTAACATTCTAAATCAGAGGCCTATTTATGTTATAATAAAAGGAAACACAGGTGTGCATTTATAACACATCCAAGCGAGATCACATGGGTGTAATCTTCTACTGCCAACCCACAGGAAAATTTTGCCCTCTCTTGAAGTATACAGCGCAGGAGAAAGCAAACGTTTGTTTCGTTTATTTTTTGCTTGTTCACTGAGGCAGTGATTGGATATACAGACAACTTGTTCATTTCTGATTACTGATTTCTGTTTGCGGTGGCAAACTGCAGTGGAACCAAACACATTATGGATTGAGCTAAATATTGAGATGAAGCACTTTGGGTCATTACTAGGGGATTCTTTAAGCCTTGAAAGATGTAGCTAGAAAAAATGGGCTGCGCTTGCACCCCACGAACGAACAACCTAAGTGACGTCTTTTTAAAGGTTTTTGTTTGCTTATATAGCATAGTTTTTAACTGCTGCCACATTAAAAAGGTATCACAAAGTATAACAGTATTTTAGTACTGTAGAAAAGGAGTACTCTCTTATTATTATATTTGGTACTGAAGTATCAGTCCTCATGACTTCCCTAGTAGGAAGTGAAGCCACTATTGGACGCTAGTAAAGACAGACTGCTGATCTTTTCTGTGATTTGGCAAAGCACTCTTGTTTCAGCATAAGGGAAGCTATGAGAATAATAATAATAATACATTATACTTATAAAGTGCTTTTCAAAACACTCACGAAAAGTCATAATTTGCAGGCGCCAGGCATAGTCAAGTCACGCTTGTGCCGTCACTTATCTACATTTTATATTGGCCTGCTGTAAAGTGACATTTCTGGTTAATGACACAAACACACAGTGACTCATCTTGCACATCTTTAAGAATTTTATTTGGTGGGTCGACCAAAGTATTATTTTTTTTTGCATGGTATGTTTTGTTGAGATTTTCTTACACTTAGTTTTTCTGTCCTAACGGGAAAAATTTGCTTTTGCTTGAAGTATTCCTCAAACCTTAACAAACTGAAAGATATGTCTTTCAGTTTCAGAAACAGACATTAATAGTGGGGCATTGGAGTTCCATCCTCATGGCCTGAAAAAATTTGGGGTGTGAGGTTGCCCGCTTGTGCATAGGACCATCATTTTTGCTTCACCCCTGCCTACCATTGTCAAACTGGATCACATCCTCTGACTCACAAGCATTGCTGACTGCTCTGCTCTTTTGGATTTTTTTTATTTTCTTTGAAAGAAATCTTGAACAATATTGTTTCCTTTCCTACTGTAATAGTTCCTTGATGCATGCCACTTTGTAACTTTCACAGTACACGACAGATTTGCATAACAGGGATTGGTTACCTTTCTTGCGTTATATTAGTGTTATCATATACCATATGACTGTTAAATAAAGTTTCACATTGCATCATGCAATAATTGAATTGTGCTTTAAGTTTCATATTTCTCCAATGGCTGCACATGGTTGACCTACTGCACCTACAAGGAGCCACTTCCTGCATGAGTTGCTTGTTCCAACTAACACAATTTTCTCAACTCACTTAATTAATTTACGGTCATAGAACGCCGGTAAAGTGAATACATGTTTGTGTCTGGTCCACTCAAATCACTGGGTCGGAACAAACTGTTGTATTTATCCTGTTAATATTCTGTCAGTTGTTTCTGACAGAAACAATATTAAAGACTACAGAGTATGAAAATACATTCCTTTCAAGGCAAACAAGTTTCTGTAGAGGGTGCAGGGTGGGTCTCAGGGAAACATAATCTGAATTATTTAATTATATCTTACATTTAAAGTCAGGTATAGTTTCCTAAAAACATACACTTGTGCTTCCTGTTTGGAAATGTTTTGTTTCCAAACAGTTTCGTGCTGAATTTTATATCTGACACAGGGAATTTAGCTATCACCTGATTAACTAGTGGCATCGCTTAGTATTGACAAACAATGACAACCGTTTCACTAGCAAGCTGAAATTGAGAGACCAGCGGCACATTCTTTTGTGGACAAAAGCCAACGCAGGTGTCCCCTGTCTTGCTGATAACTCTCCCACTACCTGCCAGCCACCTGTGAAAAAGCAGGGAATAACAAGAGACAAAGGCAGAGGGCAATGTTTGCTAAGACCGTTCGAGCTCATCAAATTTCTCTCTTCAATGTTCTCTTCTCTTCTCTCTTCTCTTCAACGTGAAATTATCACATGCTTTGCTGAATCTACATTAAAGCTTGTAGAATTATATTTGCAGATTACTTTGGATTTAGTCAATAATCAAGATTATTTACCTAGAAACATGTTGGCTGTTTGGGAAAAACATTTAAAAATGTTAATCTGATTCTAATTTTTTTCATAACAGGGTAACTGCTCTAATCACAGTTACAAACAGCTGACTGGTGACTTGTATTCAAATTATTCTTGCTCTTACTGCTACTTTCACTATTTGTATACATAATACCATTCTAAACTAACAAAAAAAAAATACTCTAGAGATTCATGTCACGCATGAATCTGCAGTGCTGTAGTCTTTACAGACATGTATAAAGCATGGTGTGCCTAAAAGCGTTTCATATTCATTTTTTCATTTTGATTCCCATATTTTTCCTTGTGGAAACATAGTTGGTCAGTGATTAGCACTGTTGCCTCACAGCTAGAAGGTCCTTGGTTTGAACCCCAGCTGAGACAAGGTCCTTTCTTTTTGGAGTTTTCATTTGTTCCCTGTGTTTGTGTGTTTGGGTGTTCTGGTTTTGTCCTGCTGTCAAAAAGCTTGTTTGGGCTTATACTCAGTGCCCTGACCAAAGCAATGCAAATAGAGCTGAAGTCAATGTATGTGTCTGATGCAATCTGATGATTGTGCAAACCTTGGGCAATTTGTCTCCCGTGGTATCGTTCAGACTAATGGATGGTAATTTCTCTAAATATGCAACAAGATCAAAAAAAAATTAACATATGCCTTAAGCAGATAAGCAAGGGGCTTCGCCAGTCCTTTGCATTATTCTTGAATCAAGTGTTCTTTTGCGGCAATGTTCTCGGCTTCAATCCAAGTTTTCAAAACCAAAAAGTGAGACACCATTCTATGAGTTGTCTCTACTTTCATACGAATTGTCTTTTATTATAAGTTATATCTTATTAATGGATCCATGCGTACTAGAAGCTGATATAATTGAATTTATTAGATAATACCTTGGTGGGCTATATTTATGGAGTAGCCTAACCAACAGCATTGGACATGTGCAGAGACAACTTAATGTTTTTTTGGTAGATGTTAGTGACTATTTGTAAAAACACAGTTTCAGTCTTTCTACTATATTTTTTGTAACAAAGTTGTGATTGTAATGTTTGGTACCATATCCAAACAATATCCATTTTCTTGGTGCAGACATAAAGGAATTAACTTGGAGCTTGTTGCTTTACATGTTATTATGGTTAATCGTTCATCTTAAGCGTTGTTTTGCAGATCATCAAGAAGACAACAATCTTGGACATATAATGTATACATAAACACTTTAAAAAAGCTGCTACAAAGATTACTTTGAAGGCAATTTCCTGTGGCTTTAACACTACAGAGGCAAAACGTTTTCATACACAATTTAATGTAGCTTTGCTTCATTCCTCACTTAATTCCTCACTTAATTCCTCAACAACCAAAATCGCCCTAAGTTCTCTGAAGTTTGATTTCAGTATCTTTCAGAAATGTCCTCAGGCTCTGACTAGGTCTGCTGGGAAGGATTGGTTGCAAAATCCTTTTTTTCAAATGGTCTGTAGATTATCACTTTACTTTTGTTGCTGGGATTGCTGGTCTTAGCGTTTCCCAGGATTTATTTTTTAAGGAAATCCTAAATATTAAACGCAGCAAGACCAAAAAATGAAGTTCAATAAAAGTATTTTACTAAAATATGCTTCTGCAAATAATCTAATGTGTTTGCAAAAGGAACGTCCTACGCATCGTTTACAACACTATATACAAAGAAGTTGACAATTTCTGAAATCGGCTATCTTGTATACCAAACAGAGGTGTGCCGTTTCCCCTAAGATAAGCATTCTAATCCCTGTCCCCAATTGTAAAAGCACACACTCATATATTTGGTTTGGATTGCTGGCCATTAAAGTGACACTCATTACCAGGGTTATAATGTATTCTGTCTCCTGTGTGACTCCTCCGGCCATGGATGAAAACCCCTGCAACTTCATAAACTGAAGGTTAACCTTAGTTTAAGACATGCTGCTGTGGTCAACAGTTAATACATCAATCAATTTGGAGCAGTCAATTGCTGGTCAATCTGAGTTCTGTCATTACAGTTTCCAAGGTAGACAACAGTTAACATACCTTACAAACCAAAAAACCAAGTAATACTCAAATAATTTTGTAGTAATGATTGGACAATCAACCTTTTTTTTTTTTTTTGTGTACGCTTTTATTTGTTTTTATTTACTTCACAAACAGCTTACCCGGCCACATTTTTTTATTACAATTTTCTTCTCATGCTGATACTTACTGATTTATATGCAGCCCTCTTGTTTTTAACATCAAGGATTTTGGTGTTTACAGTGGAAATAGATGTTGCTGCTGTGTGATTACATGGTTGCAGCATTTGAGATGCAGAATCTTTGCCCGTTCTTGCCACCATAACTGTGGATGTAAGATTACCATAAACACACAAAGGTTTCAAGTTGCTGTTCAACTTCCTTTATTACCCAACTAACCTTTTTTTGTTTTGTTTTTTTGTTTCTTTGCAGAATTACCCACCTTTAACCTCTCTTGAAAGTGATGGCAATGTTGACTCTGTGGTTCTATCACCAAGTGTGTCATCTCTTTTGGACATCTCCCTACCTGGACCCCCAGAAGAAGCTCTGACCCCTGGCGAGCCACAAACACATATCGGCGACTCTATTATTGAGTTAGCTATTAACTCTGCTCACTATGGTATGTTTTATGGTTAACAGTCGATGAGGTTGAACCACTGGCTATGGAAATCTCTTACAAACATTAGTTATAGGCGTATAAATGACATTTTAGGTATTTACAAGTTTGAATCAAGTTGTGAGAAAATTATTTTAAATATGACAGTTTCTGAATTAATTTAACAAGCTAAACTTAGTCAATGTGGAATATTTTTAAATAACATATTACCATAATAGATTGTACATACTAAACTAGACTTTCTTGGAATGCTTAGTCTGTATTGCTGTGTTGCTTGCAAGACTGAGAGATATTTTAGTTAATTAACTAGAAGTAATGAACTAGCACAATGTGTAAAATAGACCTGTCAGCGTTAGCGCGATAACACAAATGCTTTATGCCATAATTTGTTGTCTAGTCGTAAATCAGAAGCCACAATGGAACGATCAGCCGCCGTGCCCTGCCAAATGGGTCTGTCGGTAAAACGGTAATAGTTAGCAGTTACTGAAAAGGAATTCCATCCGTCCATCCATTTGCTATACTTAGACTGGCGACCCTGCATAGGTTATCACAGGGCTTACACATAGAGACAGACAACAACTCACACTCAGACCCACAGACAATTTAGAGTCACCAATTAACCTGCATGTTTTTGGACTAGGAGGAAACCGGAGTAACACGGGGAAAACAAGCAAAATACACACAGAAAGACCCCTGAGAAAGGTGGGGATTGGACCTTCTTGCTAAGGCAACAGTGCTAACCACTGAGCCATCGTGCTACCCTGTGCGGAAAAATAATGTATGATGAAAAATCGCGTCGAATATCTGTAGCTAATTGCAAATTCATCTCAATCAATGACTAATTTTACAAATGGAACATTGATCTGGTGGATTTTTTATTGCTCTCGGATAAATCAAAGAATACTTGTGTTTCTAAAGAAAGTCACTCTGTGTCCAACCTCAAAATGGGGAAATATAAAGACTAATAAAAACATAACAAAACAAACAGTAAATAAGGCACGTGTTAACAGTGCAAAGGAAGTATGACTGGGCGTGTCCACTAAACGTATTTTTTTTTAATTCCTGCGCCTCTTATTTGTTTATTCATTACCAATGTGAAGACACGCCTGGTGCACAAATCTTTCAAAGGGGAGCGCCTTGCGTTTTTTTGAGCTGTATTTTTCAGTTTTGAGGTCGAATCTCTCAAGTTGAAAATATTTAAACTTTTGCTACATCTTGGAGCTCGTCAATTTCAGTTTTTGACATCCAGCCAATCAGAATAAATTAAAAACTAAAAAATTATACATGAAAAAATGCCTCCATTGAAGAAAATTTTATTCAGAGATCTGATTTCCAAAAAGTGTACAATCATACATTAAAAGGGTGCTTTTAAATTGAGTCAGTTATTTCATATATTTGCATTATTTTCAAATAAAAGATAAAAGTTATGACATTCAAATAATGTTGCTCTGTATGAGGCCCAACTTTTTGACCCTGGTATAGTGAGTGACTACATTGTACCATTAGGTTGGCCAGAGCTAGGCAACTGTTTTAGAATGGACTTGGATTGAGAGCAGATATAGCAGATAGTCATTGGTTTTACTCGCGTCTTTTGCAGCCCTTTTCATACACTGCACACCAAAAGCGACATTATACGACAAATCACTGCACACCATTCACTTTTAAGGCAACATTCATCCAAAGACCATTAGCATTAACCAGGTATTTATAGTCTTTTCAATCCATTTCTGCACATGAAGTCAACAGAACACAGCAAACTTGATGGAAATGTGGAGAAAAAAAAACTTTCTTGTTCTTGACACTACTTGCAACTTGTCATATGTATCAGAAATGCCCGCTAGCTTATAGCGCGGCAATGAGGATGATCCAAGCAAGGACAGGCAAATTCGTCACTTTACTGTGCATTGAATATTACTTTAGAAAAACAATGTGACAAAAAAGCAATGTTTGCGTTATCTTTGACAGTGCTGGTTTAATCATTTTATAATACACCTACAAAAATCCTAAAGCTGTTGCCTTTATTTGTGAAGTACATGTCATATGTGAATCGCATCACATTTGCACATCTTACCAAGGCTTGGCCTACAAAGCATTTTTGTTTCAAAGAGAAAAGCTGTGTCAATACGTCCGTGTGGCAGATCCGAATCCAAGTGAATTCCCAAGCATTTTAGAGAGATATCTAAGCATCCAGGCCCGAATCTTTAAAATAAATAAATAATGTAATGTAATTGATTAAACTATACATAGAAACATAGTTCTCAACCAGTCCATTACCTGTGAAAATTTCCCACCCGCCTAGGTAGTAGAAATGCAATGGATGCAAAAAAAAAACATTAGAAGTAATTACTTTGCATAATCACATTTAGTTGCAATGCTTACAGTTTGACTTTCGAGTTATATTTTAAAATTAAGGTTGTATCAACAAAAAAAAATTGGGGGGGGGGGGATTTTCATTAAATGTTCTTTGTTTGTGTGTCAGCAGGGGAGCCCTCCTTGCCGCCTGCAAAGCTGAGCAACAGTGAGAGTTCCAAATTGCCTTCCCCTTCTGTCAGCCTATCTAGGGATTGGATCCCCTCACCAAATCACGACCCTCAGTGGTACCCTAATGACTCCTCCGATTCCTCCTTAGGATACCTCCTCTGTAAGTCTTCTGTGCGCTAAGATTAGAAATGGGGTCATTATACTTTCTGTTTCATCGTGTGTAACATGGTGGTTTTTTCCACTGTTCTTCCCAGCCAGCATAGTATGTCCAGAAAAGGACACACAGACACCTCTTTCCCCCTCCTGCCCCTCCAGTGGAACAGCCCTACTTGCACCAAGTCTACTGGACTGCAACTCACATGATTCATTTCAGTCTCGTGGCCTTCCAGATGTAGCTGAGGTAAAATAGATTTTTTAATATCTTGTCATTTGGTAATCTTTTTTTTAATTTAAAGCATCAATTCTTCCATCTGGGTATCAATTTTGCTCCCAAATTCACAAGTTTGCACTTTGTGCTGAGCACTGTCAAGTAGTTGGAGTAAGTATCACATTTGGATAAACAGTATTGTAACAGAAAAATATAAATCTAGCTCAAGGAATTGGACATTGGAGTCAATGTTGGGAATCTCACTGACATTTTTAGTATTCTTTGTATCTTGGTACCCTTGGCAGACTTTGAACTGTCTAAGCTAGGCAGGTTAACCCCTTTTTTTAAGTGACTAAATGGTCATATCTTGTTTGTTGTTATTTAAAAAAATAAATGTAAAATTTTTAGTTTGTCAGAAGTGAAGGTTTTAGGGTACATAATGTTAAATTTAACGGAGTTATGTTCACTGGCTAGTTTTCTAACAGAATTAATACATCCTATGGCCCGCTTTTACATTAGCACACATTTTATTGTGAGAGTCATGACAGATCATCTGCAATTAATTCTTGGAAAGCCAAACTGCCTTTATGTTATATATTGTCTTTTAACAGAATTAGGTGTGCAATTTTTAAAACAGCAAACTAAGCAGTTTTTTTGCCCTTATACCCTTTTTCAGACCATTACATTGTCTCTTTTATTGAGTAAGGTTACTTCCTATTATAGAGTGAACTTGTCTATTGATAAATAATATTTAGCGTAGATTTCAAAATCTAGCACAAGACCCACATTACATTGACTCCTATGCGCATATTCACTTTTATTTCATTTTCACAACAATTATTTGTCAAACAATTACATACAAACCTCTGTCCCATGATCACATATTATATATATCCTCTTAACTAATGCATCAAGGCATTTCTCATTTGCTGCTATTGTCTTCTGCGTTTACATGGAACACAAACCTATTGCAAATGATATCTGAAAGTCTTGGATCCGTGCAAAATTATATTTATACAGTTTGGCGATGAAATGCATTGATGTTACACTCAGTAGTAGTAGTAGTAACAACATTTGAAGCAATTTTACAACTGCAAATTTGTCATTGCTCATTGTCTCACTGCTCTCAGAAATCTATGGTAATCTATCTGTAAAGGAGGTATTTTTTATGATATGGTAGTGTGACGTTTTGATTTAATGCTTGTAGTTGTTAGCTAAGTAAACTTGGCATTACTGGCTAGCTAAGGTCACAGCAGAGATACCAGCTTGAATCACTTCCAGTGCGCCGCAAGATGGTCGGAATGACGAGGGCTCCATGTCAACTCAGCAGACTTTTGTTTTCTGCTGAGTTGGTTGACAGACTCTCGTCCAGCATATTTCATTGCATGTTGGCTCTTTGTTAATTGCATATGACATATAAACTTGAACAAAACTGTTTGCACGGCTGACCTGAAGGGCGGCTTGGACAGAAACAGTACGGGAAGTATATTGTTAAATTGTTAAATTTTTAAAACGTTCGTTGCTGAGCAATTTGTGGAACAATTTTATTTAATCCAATTTCAATGTGGGAGTATTATTTTGAGCTGGGAATGCAAGTCGTGAGTTTTAAGGCTTGTTTGGCCATTTAAGCCTGGAATAAATATATTTAACAAAAAATTTGTGTGTGGTTTATTGTTTGTGTTGCTGTTTTAAAATAAATGTATTTTGGGACCTATTTGGCAAATAGAAAGTAGGCTCACCACAGAACAATCACAGTTTAGCAGTTTGGGAAAAATGTATGTAATTTGAGTTAGAGTTTATGGGGATACGCAAAAGTTACTAACATTAGTGCTGCATTACTTTTTTAAAGTGGTAACATTAACTAATTAAACACATCCAGAACTAGCACAGCACTGCTGCTAATCCTTACTGGTAAATAACTAACTCACTATGGAAAAGTCTTTCCCATTCAAAAATCATATTT
>JAVQJS010081777.1:0-19301 GCA_036024795.1 Galaxias rostratus
TCTTGCTGTGATTAGATGCATCCCCTGTCAGAAAGTGCCATAAGCAGATGCATTAATCAAAATTGTGTTGTTCTTGACCAGCCAGTAGAGGAGGTCGCCATTTTTCCTTCGTCCCCGCCATGGTTACTTTCTTTGCTCTTTGTCACATTATCAAAATGGTTCCCTTGAAGTCAAGCAAAAACACTCTTAGCCTTTCGTCAGTTTGGCTAGTCTCAACCAAGCCGTGAGCCCTGCTCGTCGACTGGCAGGCTGAGGCATGCGCGTCGTAAACCCCATGGTTTTTGTCCCGAGAGTTGCGAAAGGGTGCTGCCTTTCCAGGTAGCTTGGCGGGCTAATGGGAAGCATCCTGTTTTCAGTGAGCCTGTGAGGAGGAGCTGCCGCATCTTCCTGTCGACAGGCACTCCAGAACACAGAGGAGGCCACAGCGGCTCCCTCCCACAGCCCTGGCGGTGACTCACCCCCAGCGTTTAGAACACGAGCACCATGCTCACCGTGGCCGTGAATCACTCCATCACACTGCCAAGGGACCGGCTGATTACTCTGAGGAAGGGGGGTCATCGTTACATCCTCAGCCGAGCTAATGGGACCTCGGATTACGTGTCCTTATGGATATGGTGCCCTGGTCTATGTCAGCTACTGAGATATCTGACGTAGCTTATCGAATGATGATGATAGTATGAGTAAGAAGAAGCCAGGCCCTTCTATTGATTTTGAACAAGAGGACTTTTCTTCACAGAGCACTGTTTTCCCACGGAAATTGTGAAGCACAATATAGAGCAACATTTGACGCAATAAGATGGCAGAATGACATTCTGTAGATAGGCCACGTGATGTTTGTGCTTACCCGTGCTCTGTTGGGTGGGACATTTCACTTCTTCTGGTCCTCACTCAGTAAATCTCACACTTGCTCTGCTGTGCAAACATCCACTGGAGGTGTCAGCTGGTCTGGCCTGCCTGCCACAGAAACGGGGCAGAAGACCCCAATTCTGCCCTTCAGGACTCACCAGTCCAGTCATCCAGTCAGTAAGGTTTGAGTCACAAGAGCATCGTGCGCAAATAGAAATGAAGGCCAGGTGGGTAATGGTGCCGCCAGCCCCTCCACGCTGCAGGCCATGGTAATGAAGAGGTGGGTGTTTGACGGAGCTCCATTATGCCAAAGTACTCAAGGATTTCTTTGATCAAAGACGCTGTGGAGAGCACAAAACCAGGGTTGGGTAAATGATTGACTTAACCGTGGCTCTACGGTGTCTCTCTCTGATATGGGGTTTAGCCTCTTTGTCATTAGTTGTGTTGTTTGAAATCTTATCGTCTTAATCTGCCGCGCACAGGGTAAAGAGTCGTGCTTCCCAAAGACCCCGTTGTGTACGTCTGTATGTAACCTTGATTAGAAAGCGAGATCTATAGTTAGTTTAAATGTCCCAGAGCTCTTCTAGTGATTGTACTCCCTTCCCCCCGCCAAATCCTGCGTTGCCATTTTGTTTGGGGTTGACAGCAAATGGAATCAATGAGCATGTGTAATGTGTAACGAGTTGCATAACTCTATTGTGTTTGTTAGATGAGGCACGTCAGTAAATTTAGGCCCACCAGCACATGACTTTTGTTCTCTTATTCAAAATCAATTTGTACTATTTTGTCAATGCTTTCTGAAAACAATTCAGAGTTTGTGTTTTTGATCACTCTGTAAATTGAACATATGATGTGAACAGAACGAACACGAACAACACAAATATGAGCAACGGGAGTCTTCGGCAAGTTGGTCGGTGTGTGGCACTGTTGGCAGGCTGTTATCAGCACGGCGCAGTTGTCCTGAAAGTGAGACATTTGACGGAGGAGCACTCCAGAGGTAGGATGGGCATCACACTGAGGCATCATGTCTGGCTTGGCAAGTCCCTCTGAAATTGCCTCAGGTGACCTTCATTCCCCCCTGGCCAATGAGGTTGCTAACACCAGTGGAAGCAGTAGGCTTCTGTCTGTGCCCCAGGAAAAGCACTCTTCATTTATACACCGGCACCAACAACTTGTTTTGGATCAGCTCTGAGGGTGAGCGGAAGCAATTACTGCCGAGTGGTGTGAGAGGGAGCCACTTTCCTTACACAGTCACGCACGCATCACACGGAGTTGCTCTTGCTTGGATAAACATAGTGATAGCCTTTTTAATTAAATATCATAGCTCACGTCATATATCCATGTACTTTTCTAGGTTGGTTCATATGGTGATTCAGTTTAAAAGAATATCTGATCTGACGGTCAACAAAAGATGAACAGAAAGTCACGATGTGTCACCTCTCCCTATGTGGTCTTCCCTAATTGGGGATGTCAGGGAAGGTGTCCCCTGTCTTGTCCTTGGAACATCAGAGTGAGATAGGCGAGCAGCGAGAGAGAGAGAGAGAGAGAGAGAGAGGGGGGACCGAATGGTCGGAGCATTGTGGCAGCAGATAAAAGGCTTTGTCGCAGGCGGTGGCTGTCGTCAGCTCTCTTATCCTGTATCCATGGCAGGACTTAATGAGCCTAGACCAGATTAATTCTGGAGGAGGAGAGACAAGTAGGGCGGGACAGATGCTGCACCTGCAGACAAAATGCTAACGGGGTCCCAGCAAGGCTAGACAAATCCGTAGTGGAGCTAGAAGGTTCCTTTTTAAAGCAGGTGTGTGTGGGAAGTGTGTGTGGCCGGTTGCTCAACTGAGCACCATGGTGAGACCTCTCTGTGTCAGCATACAGTCTGCTCCTTCTGTTCGGTACCTCCCTCACTCCTTCCGTCCCATTTCCAGACATTCTTGGACAAAAAATGTTCTCAGTGTTTGAATAATTTTTGTAGCTTAGTCTGGCCTATATAACAAACACAATTAGATATACTTTACTTGAACCATGACCAAAGATCGAAGAAACAAAACAAAAACGTTCTTTGGTTCCTATTTTATTCATTTATACTGGCACATGTTTGCAAGTTTCCTCACAGAGGTGCCAGAATATTCACCAGAGAAATTCTGCTAGAGAGTTGCTGGCTCCTCAGTGAAAGTTAAGACACTGTCACTGCCTGTGCATTTTTTGAGCACTTCCCTTGCCCATTAGTGTCATTTGGGCTTCCATACTGACAATAGGTAATTGGTTGTTGTCCATCTTACCGACATTCACACTCTGCCAAACACACATGCGCGCGCACACAACACACACACACACACACACACACACACACACACACACACACACAGAGTTTGCAACCATAGATCTTTTGTCATCCTCTGCTGGGCGTGTCACTCCAATTTCCCCCAGCTAAAAATAACAGGCTGCGATTGTGGTTGTGATGACCTGCCCACAAACCCTGTCTCTAGCATGGAATTTTAATAGGAAGGTGAGGTTGAGACAGAAATATTTAATGCTCAGCATAGCTCTTCTTTTACGTTAATTTACTCATCGTGTAGCACGTCTCAAAGCACACTTAAGAATCAGTCATAATCAGAAGGCTGTGCACCCCCACCCCACTCGGTCCTGTGGCTTACTGCAAATTGTGATTATTTTCAAATATCATTTGCAAACTGCATGTTGCCTTCCGTGCTGCGTGATAAGTGCCCTTTTAGAGAAAGAAGCAGCACTGTGTGTTCTTAGACTTTACACTTGCAAAACAACCTGTTGTCAGCTGTTTACGGCTTGTGTCTGTTTAATAACAACAAAAAACAAAAATCTTTTGTGTCTATGGTTTTGTTCAGTGAAGTAGTGTTGCACGATTTGCCAGTGTCACTAGCACCGCAGTACTCACGAGTAGTACCGTCAATACTGTGCAGGTCTGTGCAATACTGCACGCACACTAGTGCATGTTGTCAGCTGCATATGTTAGGCAAATAAATCGTGAGATAACCGGCTTTTTTGTGCACCTGTTGGTGCAATGTCCTAAGCCAAGTAGCGGGATCAGTGCTGTCGTTGCTGTCCCGCGCACACAGATCCAAACAATGAAGGGACCAGCTCGCTTCCTCGCCGTCGGGTTGCGTAATTTCAGTGCTGATAGATAAATCCATAGCAATTGCATGTATTGAAGGGTTTATAGTGATACCCTCTGGCAACACTAACCAGTCCGAGGTTAGCATAACCCTATGAAAGACTTCAGAAAGCAAGAGGCATGAACGAGCAGAGTGTGCATCTATGCTTCGCCTTTTGAACGGGATGGAAATTAAAATACATATTTGACATTTTGAAATTTTTCTGTATTTACTTAGTTGTAAATACACATGGATCCGATTTTAATGTAAACATACATTGTTTTTTTTTAGATGAAAAAAAATCTGCTTTCTCTGCAGTGGTATCGAGATACTACTTGGTATTTTGATTCTTTTACTGGTATAGTATCAAAAGAAATAGTTTGGTAAAATGACAACTAAGCCGTCAAGGAAGCAGAATCTTTCAGTTGACTGGCCATAGAGAAGTGGCTTCTGACTGGAGAATTGTCTCCCCTCAAATGCTGTATAATTTACTGGATGCTGTAGGCCTTGCTTTTCTGATTCTACTGTTAGAGGAGGCGGGTCAGATCATTGTTTTAGAATAATCACTAGTTGTATGGATGGGTTATTCACTCTGTTTATTTCCCTTTAATTTTAGCAGCTTTAGAAAAGAGTTTAGTTTACAAGTTGCGGGGCGTATCTTAATCAGTTGTTTAGCAAACTCTCAAGTCAACATATGAGCGAGTTATCCTGCTTCCCCAGTCCTGGACTCTTGTTACTATAACAAGCTCACAGGCGTATCGCTTAAAGTCTTACTTTACCATTGACATTGCCTATTTGGGTTTAATTCGGTGTTGGATTCATTTGAAGTGGGGAAATAGACAAGAAGTACATCTTTTTATAGGCGTGAGTTGTGGCCTTTTTAAAAGCAAGTCACACTTCATTTATGTCTCAAATTGGATTAATTTTTCCCCAGATCAGCACCAATATATTCCGGACTCTTCCTCCGAGTGATAACCCTGACTTTGACCCAGAGGAGGATGAGCCAACTCTAGAGGCATCATGGCCTCACATACAGGTAAACCCCTAGATCACAACCTAAATTGGTTGCTATCCACTAGCACCTTACTGACCTTTATTAGTTCCTGGAATGTCTTCACCAACGATGTTTTTTCTCAATTGTTTGCCTTCTCCAGCTGGTGTATGAATTTCTCCTGCGCTTTTTGGAGAACCCCGACTTCCAGCCCAGCATTGCAAAGCGCCACATTGACCAGAAGTTTGTGCTTCAGGTGAGTGAATGTTTGTGAGTGATTCCACTGCCTTGTCCCCCTAGGCCCCTCACTGTGCATGTGTGTGGTGTAAACTGTCAATCAAGCACATACACAATGGTCAACATCCACGCAGCATGTGTTGCCCAGGCTTGTCCAAATGAGTTTGCCATTGCTGTTTTTGTTTTTGTATAGAAGAAATTATACAAGTAGGATGCATGAAGCTTTAAATATATTTTGAGATTTACAAATCTCTATTTTATCTCTATCTCTATCAGATATTTCCTTTTGAGAAGCAGGGTGCGGCGATTGTACATCAAACACAGAACCCAATAACAGTTTGATGGCATGTTTTTTTTGATGAAATGTTCTGGATTTGTGATTTAACGTCCATTTGTTTTTTAAGAGGAAATTGCTCCTAATGTTGTGGAAATTAAACACACCGGAGCACCTTCCAAAATGTAATTATTTTTCATTTAATCGGTGTTATCAGCAAACAGGCACACCAAATGTTGCTGACATCTTTACAGGAGTGCAGGAGATCAGACAATGACTTGAGGATACAAAGTCTCTTTCTCGTCCACGTTCCACCTCCTCCAGACTAGCGCTGACGCTTATCACACCAGCCAGTGGTGTGTGCGGCAAGGTCTCACCATAGCAGCGGGCTCTCGTATCCCCTGCCACTGTGTCAACCCCCACCCACCCACGATTAAAGAACAGGCGGAAGATCTGGGAGCTGGAATGTTGGCTGAGCCGCATCCGAGGTGCTCGGCCTGAGTTTCCATGATGTGAGCGTGTGTCGCGAGGGAACTTTAAATAGCCGCCTGTTGTTTACTCTCCAGGAAGGGGAAAGAGGCCCGTAGTCAGAGCCCCGGAAAAGGGCGGAGGTTTTCAGGGATGGCCTGGACAGGACGTGAAGTGCCGCCGGGTTTCAGGCAAAGTTTATAGCGTTGTGGCTCTCCTAGCTTTTCTGTGATCTACAAGAGGAACTCTATGTGGGATCGAAGTTGCTGCTTAGTGGTCTCTTGTAGTTTGAGTGCTGGTTTGGGTTGTATTTTTGGAATCAACCCTGGGGAAGCTCATTGCCTGTACATGACTGTTTAAGCTAATGTACGCTCTGCGTTGTTGTGTTTTTTTTTTTTGTAATTGCTCCTGGAAATTATAATCAAGACTAAACTTAGCCTGGATCAGCATTTTGTTGATGTACAGAAGCAGGGTGATGGTTAAACAAGTGCATGGGCCTTATTCAAGTCCACTTCCAGTATACATTTTTTTATATATCTTTCTTACCACAATAGGCCTCAGAGATAAAAACATCTAATATGTTGATCGATGCATGCCCAGCTATACTAGGATTTCTTTCTTCCAGCGAGGACGAGTGTGTGTGCACAGTTGAGAGGGAGGAAGTGGAGGCCTGTTTTTATCATTCTGTGACCGCAGATTGGCTTCCTCTTCGTGAACGCCGTGTCGAATTTGTGTCAGCTGTAATTGGAAGCTCTGCTACCAAAACAACATACACGTTGATCGTTCATTTCAAGCCCTTGCTTATGCTTGTGCTGACTCTGCTTGCAGCTTGCTGATTTATCAGGCAGGGCCAGTTTTGTAGACAGAGCAACCATTTTCCTTGGTGGTGAAATGGCGATGATTGGTCACTGTTGCTGTCTGGCTTGTCGTGGCAGGGAAAGGAAACGGGACCTACCAAGTCATCAACATGGAAAGGGAAATGCTCGGCGCGTTATGCTGAGTAATGGCAGGCTGACTGAATGTCCCCCACTATCACTCTCCGCACACACACACACAAAAACTACATAGCAACACTGTTCATCCTTCATCGCCTTAGCAACTGACCTACACCTACTGTGTCACATTTTCATTGCGTCTCTCACTTCTCGAGAAATGATCTTGTTTTTTAATGCGCTGTCCGGCTTGACACGTGATTATTTGACGTGGACTGTTATACTTTGTTCACATTCCCGTGTCCTCCTGTGTTCTTGCTTCCATTTATTTATCTGTTCGTTTTCCTTCTGCCCAGTCACGAGTGGTTCTCTCTAATGGCTCTCTCTACAGCCTCACGAAGGAAGGCATTCGGTGTAAATTTTGGAATAAATAGCGTGCATTCTGGTGCACTTTATTGTAAAGTTGTGATTCCATGCAGGGAAATGGTTTTCACCTTGGGAGGATGCAGGCAGAGAGCTCTGCAGAGAGGAAATGGTAGAGGTCATGACCCACCTGTGGATATGCTCTGCTTGTTTACCTAGCTGCTTCAGACAGTCCTTCCCCCCTGCAGACCACCGTGCTTGTGAAAATACCTTCAATTGTTCCACGCGCACGGATTATAGGAGCATGCTGGCATTTATCGAGTTTCAATAAAATTGGACAATATGAAAGAAATTCAGATTCCCATTATGTTGCTTTTTCACCTCTCACTCAATCGTGCAGATTCTTGCAGGCCATTTTTTGTGATTGTTATACGTTGAGGCGAATCTTATTTATCTACCAAAACAGGCACCTTGTGGCACGTGAGCAAAACGCACAGTGTGCCTCCATTTTAAATCCCGCCACAGTGGGAGTCCGGATTTTCAAAGATAGAAGCCTGTTGTTTGGCTTCCGAATCGATAATGAAAGAGGTATTCAAACTGGGACTTGATACTTCGATATCCTGTGATGTTTGTGCCTTGATCTCTTGTTCCAGGTAAAACCTGTGGAGGCCACAATACAGTGTGGCTTTCTGTTATATGCTGTGTTTCAGACGACTCGTAACACATAATGTTAATATTGGTGTTGCAACATGTACATTTGTAAATGTTCAGCAGATTCAACTGTTTTGGACTAATTCATGTTATGGAATACTATAGTACTATACAGAGCAGAATAGAATTAGTTGTTGGTCATTTTAATCTGAATTTGGTCTTATTGGCCAATAAGGTCAATTGATGTGATTGATTATCAGTCGTATTTACTATACATATTACAATGTTGGCAGTAATAGCTAAAAAGCTTTTTTGTGTTTACGGTCTATACTGTTGCTGACCAGAAAGGTGGATGATTTGCACAATGTGTTGTTTTTAAACAGCCCGATGTCAAGTTTAGAACAATTATCCACAGCCGTAGGGTTAAACCGCGGTGGCTGGATATGTTGATTAAATATTGATCCTCAACCTCAGGCATCCGGGAGGCTGAATCATACTCTCAGTGCTGTGGAGTGGCATCCATTAGCATGTGTAGTTTTTCTCACGGATGCAATTGCTGTGATACTGTCGTACCGCGTAAAAAAGAAAAAAACAATGGAGTCGTCAATTGAGTGAGGATGTGTGGAGTTGAGGCAGGAGGTCAAAGAATTGGTTCGGCAACATCTGTGAGTCTTTAGCAGCAGCTCGAGCTTGGCTAACGTAGAGCAAAGTAGGTGGGACTAATGGGGCCAAGCTAGAGAGGCAAGCCTGTCATGGTGGTGCTGGTGTCCCAGGGGAAGATGGCGCCCACATCCCGGAACAGCCTGGCCTGAGATTTAAGCTGTTCCTCTGGGCCCAACTGCATGTTTCGAAACCGCTCCGCTGCTTTCACCAGTTCCATAGTCCTGACTCATCACTGCTGAAAATAGATGTTTTATGCAGAGGGATTATGTCTATTTACAATGCACAGCCTTCAGGGTTACATGTGTATGTTATGTAAGATGTTGGGTTCTGCATTATGATATGATTTGATTATGTATGCTTATTTGCGCCAATGACTGGCAGTCAGATGCTGTGCAGATTGTTAGTTGTGGGAAAAAAGCAATTCTTAGTTCACATAAAGGCACTCTGTTTTTCAGGTGCTGCGGTCGTTGTTTTTTGTAATGAATAACCACCACCAAAGCGACCGCAAATAAAAGGTTTTCAGGAAGATTACTAAGGAACGGTTATGTAATAAAGATTCTCCCTTTTCTATCGTTCCCTTTTTTCTCTCTTGACCTCAGCTTTTGGAGCTGTTTGACAGTGAGGACCCGAGGGAGAGAGACTTCCTGAAGACAGTCTTGCATCGCATCTATGGAAAGTTCCTGGGGTTGCGGGCTTTCATCAGGAAGCAGATAAACAACATTTTCTTGCGGTGAGTGAAGTGCCCATTTGTGAACAAACGACGGGGAGCCTTTTCTGAATCGCACAATGCTATTCATTGAGTTCTGTGCATCCACCCTGCTGGTGATCAAATGCGGGTTGATTTGTTTTTGGGTACTCCTGTAATGTCATCTCACTTCTCAGCTGTGGTCTTGGCATCATAGCCCCGATCTGTCTGACCCCACCCCCCATTTCTGTCACCCCTCAGCTGACACAGCGTCCTGGGCAAACTTATAATTGGAGTGTCCTTTCAGGCGGAAGCTTTGAACTGACTAGTTTCTAGAAGAAGATGATGGCGCACACGTCACAGCCCCGTCAATGCACCGGAACATCTGTTTTTGAGCGGATGAAATGCCGTTAGGTCAGGGGGTGTTGAACAGTCGTGCGGGGGGATTTTCACATCGGAGAGAGCTCAAGGCCGCACTAGTCTCAAAGGTCATTATAGAGAACGTCTGAGCCCTGTTCACTCTCAGTCTCTGAGCACTTTGCATCGATTCAATTATTGATTGCCCTTCATCACACCGGGTGTCTATTAATACGATACACTTGAACTGGATTAAAACCGTCTCTATGCTCACGCATACCTTTATGTTGTTGTGCAAGGTCATGTGATCGCATTAGATTGTTTTTACATTCTTGCCTCTTGTGTTACTTTGTTGTTGGTTAATGAAGACGTTATGCTTGGATGTTGTCCGCACGGGCAGAATTGCGCAGAAATAAAGGTTATAGGTGCTCAATACCTCTTTATAGGTAGCCCTGCAACCCAAAAACCTTATGTTTTCAAGATTGTTCCTAACCATTTTCATTGTTATTAATGCAGCTTTATCTACGAGACGGATCACTTCAATGGGGTGGCTGAGCTCCTCGAGATCCTGGGAAGGTGAGTCAAACTGTGTCATATGACTGCAAGGGGCCTGCCACGTGACCCTGCTTGGTCGTGCAGAAAGACCACCCTCACAGTCTGTCAGCTATCAAAGCAACCACCGTGCAAGCTTATGTTGTAACAACATCAGCATCGTGGCAATACTGTAGTACTATATGTAAAAAAAAATATTGCATATAATTATATATGATTTAATGGAATTGTCACTTTTTGTCTGTCAGGCTGATAGGTAATGCTAATGTGTTGAATCATTGGAGCTTATGTGTTGAATCATTGGCATTTCAGTCACTTGAGGTACCCGATGTCTCTCCCACTTATACACTCATCACAGCCCGGAGATTCTGCTATTCTCCTGATTTCTCTGTCGTGTTATTATGATCCTTTTAAACTTTTCTTCACAACTCATGCAATGCATTACATAAATAGATGCAGGATGGAAGTGCTGCTTTATGTTTTGTGTGATAACAGTGTAGGTGTAGAGAGATGTGTTACGGTGATAAGGCACCTAAGATGGACGCTACACTACCACTGTAGCCTGTGACCTGCCCAGGTGGAGTTGATGAAGTGCAACTACTCCACGCATGTTTTATTTCTGTTTTTAAATAATGTTTGTATTCGTCTTTTTTTTTTTTTTTTTTCAGTATTATCAATGGGTTTGCGCTGCCGCTGAAAGCAGAACACAAGCAGTTCCTGATGAAAGTTCTTATTCCGATGCATACAGCAAAAGGATTAGCTCTTTTCCATGCACAGGTAACGCACACCCTTTGAGAACACAGATGTTTAAGTCAATACACTTAGGCAGATTAAAAAGGTTTAACACGACGGCCACTTTGTTTTACTCTCGCCGTTGAGTGATATGATTCATAGGAGATTGCACACTTATCTGCAAATCATTAGGAATCTTTCCCGGAAACCCTGGTCGGTGTAGTACAATGAATACCATAAATACACTGCCCACCTCTATTCAATCCCTGTCTATTTTAGTCACAGGGAGGGATCAAGGCCTAGATGGACACCTTGGGGTATAGCGCCATCTAGTGATTGTAACATGAACAATAAACCCCTTTGTGGTACCTGTGTTATCTGCTCAAAGCCCATGCTAAACCGCAGACCTTCCTTGCTTCTCTCTCCCTGCCCTCCAGCTGGCCTATTGCGTCGTCCAGTTCTTGGAAAAGGATCCCACACTCACTGAGCCGGTAAACAAGGACTCTTGACATTGTCACCGCAAAACGTATTACCAGTGTACTTTTACAAGGTTGGGAATAACGTATCTCACAATTGCTCCAGTCGGCATTGTTGAAGACTAGAAAAACGATAAAATAGACATAATACAAGTGTGCTGTGTTATACCTTTAATCCGTTTTGCCCTCACATCAACAGGTGATACGAGGGCTGCTTAAATTTTGGCCTAAAACCTGTAGCCAGAAGGAGGTGAGTCTAACCTCCCCAAAGATACCCCACCCTGCTGTCCTTCATCTCACGCTGCGTAGGATCTGCATTGACTGCCGCACTTTTCCACCCGCTGGTTATCCCAGGTGATGTTCTTAGGGGAGATCGAGGAGATCCTGGACGTCATCGAGCCGACTCAGTTCAAGAAGATCGAGGAGCCCCTGTTCAAGCAGATTTCTCGTTGCGTCGCCAATCCTCACTTTCAGGTACGTTCACCCATTCACAACAGGTGGGTTTACAGGCCGACACTCAAAGAGCCCGGTGACCGACCGTGCTCCTATCCATTGTGTCGGGCGAAGCGACAGTCTTTGTCGTGTCCTGTGCCTGCAGGTAGCAGAACGGGCGCTTTACTTCTGGAATAACGAGTACATTCTAAGCCTGATCGAGGAGAACATCGACAAGGTTTTGCCAATTATGTTTGGTAGCCTATACAGGATCTCCAAAGAACACTGGAACCCGTAAGTATTTATTTACCCCCCTTGATCCCTTTCATCGATCTTACATCGTGACAGCACTGTTCTCAGAGAACCGCTGTATGACGTTAAACTGTTGAGCTAACTGACTTTAGCATTATAAAGGCAGGATTGTGTTGTTGTGTAAAATGATAATATTACTGATCCACGTGTCCTCTTCTTTTTGATAGGACAATTGTAGCCCTTGTCTACAATGTACTGAAGACCCTGATGGAGATGAATAGCACGCTATTTGACGAGCTGACTGCGTCTTACAAAGCCGAGCGGCAGAGGTGAGCGTGCTTCACAAGTCTTTTGGACTAGCAACACAGGACACTGTTTAGTTTAATGAAAATAGGTACCCTCAAGATAAAAGTGGAAAACTTGCCCTTTTTGATTACACCAGTACAGCAGTACAAATTTACGTTATAGGCAAATGATGATTCATAAAAATTGTTTGTCAGTTGCACAACAAAGGGATAGTACAACCGTTTTTGGAAATAAGGTACGTTCCTACTGAACCCTAGTCAGACAAGGTGATCAATATCAGTTAAATGAATTGGTCCCTTAATGAGTTATTTTGGTAAGAAGGAAGGTAAATGCAGCCTGCCTTACTATCCATCCATACTATGAAATGGATCATCTGGTCTAACTGGACAAAATAGGAACATATCTTATTTACTATAACGTTTAACTGTTCCTTTAATGTCTATCAAATAGAATGGCCTTATGAAGTGCTACTTGATCTATCTCCACTTCCCTGCATCATAGTTTGACAATGTCAAATCTCAATCCCACTGTTTTAAAGAGTACAGGAATAGAGTTTAGAGTGAACACCAGCAGGCCAGGGTATTGTCCGTTTTCTGTGACCATGTCTTCAAGTTTCAACATTTTCTGTGACAGATCACATAAGCATAAACATGGAGGGGAAGCGAATCGAAGAGTTGTGGGTTTTTACGGAGACACCTAAACTGTTAGTACAAAAATATTATAAAATAATATTTATACAATTATAAAATATTAGCACTAAATACCCATCAATTGAAACCGTGGGCTTAACTGTACATTCTCCTCTCAGCCACCAGGTGGTGTAAAATATAAAGTAAAAGCCAGCTTACCAGACCGCTGCATTCAGTACTGACCTTTGAGGACACTCAAGGCCACCGTAGAACAGTTTACACAGTGGTAACACATGAAAACAATGTAAAACTAGAAAAGCAGCTCTCCCAGAATAGTCTGACCTGCCATTCTTGAATTTGGTTAAAAAAAATGAAGGGCTGGATTCAATAAATTAAAAAAACTATGTGGAAAATGTGGGCCCATCTGTGCACTACATCAGATACTTTTACATGGCACTCATCCGATTTTATTGCCATTAGTCGAGAGGAGATTTTTCTTATTAAATAGCCCTTGCTTTTTTCAGTAAGCTTGTGAATGTACCAAGGGAAGGTCGCTTAATTAGGGTCTCGTTTACAGAGGAGCCCTACAGTGCGTTGTCTAATTAGTTAAAACTATTATAAATGTAAATGACTTCATTGGAAAGGCCTCTTGAGATTATTTCTATTACGGTTTAAATTCTCCCCCGACTTCAGTGTTAATGGTGTGAGAGTCGAATATTGTGCTACCACATCCCTGGCGGGTAGTTTAGCTTGTTTAATTAAATCTTGCAAAGATATTCTTGTGAACTGAATCTAACCCTGTTAGTACTTGTCCTTGAGGTCAGCATATGTATTTGATACATTTTATGCACTTGCACTCTTGCTATGGAGGGCCACATGGCCATGACAAATTATATATAATGCTCTGCGTCTTCTGATAAACTTTCAAGAGGACTAGTAGGCATGTCTGTAGGCACTTAAAGGGCGTTTAGGGTCTTCTGGGATGGGGGGAAGATCTCAAGTCCTAAGTTTCCCCTCTGCTTTGATCACATTATTTGAATTTGGGAACTTGTTTGCATGTGCAAAGGCAGCCACAATGAATTACAATTGGCGTGCAGTAGGTGATTGATTTCAATCATTGTAACTGTATGTAAACGCCACTCGAGTATGAAAAAGCCGTGTGTAGCATTTTTGTTTGCTAGTTTTTCTCTAAACTGTGCTTCTGGATGTGCATATGGTCCCCCGCTCTTTAGGCACAGTCCATTTCCTTTACTGTTCCTGTGTTTGTGATCGCTTTCAGGGAGAAGAAGAAAGAGCAGGAAAGAGAGGAGCTATGGAGGAAGTTGGATGAGCTAAAGCTCAGCAATACTGCTCTGGTACAAAACAATAGCCATGGGCTCCAGAACGCCCAGAACAACAACAACAACAACAACAACAGTAACAACAACAATCGCCACGACAACCAAGAAAATAGCACCTCTGTCGCCCCCACCACGGACCACCAAGACCCTGATGTCACTGTGGCAGCTGATGAGAGCACTTCATGTGCCAAATGACACAGGACTGCATTTTCTACTTCACAACGGTTTGACACCGTCTGAGAACTGTCAGGAAGGGGCCCGTGGCAAGGGTGAGGGGGTTGTCCTGAGTAGATGGCAAAAAAGATAAACCTCATCAGTATGTTAAAATCTATATAGAAATACTTCGAATGCCAGCAGTTCTTTGGCATAAAACATATATTTCAATTTAAGACTATTTTTGGATGTTACAGTGTGGCCACAGTATATTGGTAATTTTTTGTCTGATCAAAGATTTATCCTTTCACATTTAGTTTCTTAACTGAGAGATAATTTTTTGGGTGATATTCATTGTATGAAATATGGGAGAGGGAGAAAATAATGACTTGAAAATAATGTTTCTGATTGTGCTGCACTTAGAGAAGCTAAATGGCTATTTTAAGATTGTGTCTATTTTATATGTGCTTTCCTCACTGCTGCCAACACAGGGGTGTAAACATTTAGGGGGTGGAGTAAACTTTTGAGCGCAAGTGTGTACGTTAAGAGGCAAGGCGTGTTCTAAGTCTCTGTTTGAGACCGGCCTGAATGTCACTATCATGAGGTCTTGTGTTTTCGGGGTTTGATATTTTTATCTGAATACATGAAACGTAAAGTTATAGCTGTCGTAACCCGTACAAGACCTGCAGCCATAAGGCTAATTACAGTAAAGTATTGAAATAAGCTTAGTCCAGAAAAATTTAAGATGAAATGGGCACAAATTTAATAAAATATTAAATATTTTTCCAGTATCTGTAGTTCAAATAACAAAAGCTGATATAGATTAAGAAATGAGCCATATATTTTTTTTCCCAGAGTTATGTCAAGGCAACAGTGATCATTTTAAAACTAAGTGGTAACAGATTGTCTGGTTTTTGCAGATAGAAATAGCTGGAGGCAGTGTGTATGGGTGTATGTGTGTATGAATGAATGTCAGGTGTATGGGGCTGGAGTCTGCTTTATTGTGTCTATTCTCTATTGTAGGTCCAGTTTTTCTGATGCCTTTCTGTCAGAGTGTACCATTCCAATCTCTGTGACATACAACTGTGTGGAAAATCTGTTTTGTAATGACAGACCTTGTATAGGTTTTGAACACCATCAAAATAAAGTCTACCTTATGTTTTTACTCAGAACCATTAGTATGCGCTGACCTATTTATTTGTGCTGATGGAGTATATCAGAATAGTATAGAAGTCAGGTGGCTTGGATAAATGTATCAATCCAACATACAATCCTCCAACAAGTCCTATTTTTTTTGCCCATAAAATATTTAATTAAATACATTGTCAGTCCATCTTTTCTTCAAAGTGCAGGTGTGGCTATTGCATCCCTCAACATAACCCAACTAAGGGATTTAACTTGGTCTAAATGTTAATACATTAAAACTGCTTTTTAAACGACCTTAAAGGGATTTAACAATTTGTAAGAGCCTCACCAACAAATATATTTCGCAAATCAGGAAATAATTTATTCATAACGGGTTCATTGAACAAAAACATGATCAAGAGGGCGGATCTTTTCCAGAAGCTTAGTCAGAATCACAATCACGGCAAATATAATTGTTTAAAGTGTGGGGGGCATGACTTTATGATTTGTCTAATTATGCATTAACTTAAAATATATCAACACGTATCATGTCAAACTTGAATGCCGAAATTCGATTCGACACCGCGCATATCAATAGTCTTCCAGGGCATATAATATGTTCCGTGCGTTCGAGAGATGACCAGTGAACACTATCCACCATGCCACTCAATTCATCGGTAAACAGAGAACACGTTGGTGAGAACCGAACAGAATCATCTTCCACTTATGCCTCAAAGCTGGCGCCTGCTGGAGATGTAGTTGTTGGGCTTACCATCCTTACACTTGGTAAGTTTACATTCTAAAATTAATTGATTCATTTAGAAAGGATAAAACCTTACTCCTTATTCGTTTTTGTTAAATATAGGCATATAATATCGCATGTAGATAAATGAAAGGGAGGTTCCTATAGTGCAACTCAAAGTGTTTTGCTCTGTTTACTTGCTTCCCTATCAATATAAACAGTCAATCCAAATTAACCCTCTAAATTAATCAATGAACATTAGTTACTTTTTTATGAACAGAATTTTTACATAGTATTGAATAGGTTTTTAGAAAGCCTTGGTAGTGTTTTTAGATGTAATACCAACTGTGCTTTTTCTAAATAATGTAATACCGTTTTGCATGACAGCCTATATGACAAGCATAATTTGGGGAAAATGTGTTTTTAAGTTTATGTATCTTTGTTAGGGCTTGAAATTAGCGGAGGGAATGGTAGCAGACTCTTGCTACCCTAACACTTTTTCCGCTTGCGAATATGTATTGGCCGTGTCCATTGTACTTAAAATTTTTTTTATTTTTCAGTGCCCCTGCACCATCATACCAAGATCGAACACTTTTTTTTCAAACCGACGCGCTTTTTAAGATTGTTTCACATTTGCTAAAGCACAACCCTAGCCAATTTGAAATTGTGTCTGTTGGCCAATCAAAATCGATTAAAGACGAGAGTGAACATTTAAATACAAAAACAACAAAAAAGGCTTTGGTAAAGCGCGTTTCAAAACTGGTAGCAAACGTCTGCAATCTAAAAAAAAATACAAATATATTTATATTATTTACATCTGGTGCAGAAAATAACCCCAAAATGGCTTATACCAACCCAAAATGCGTAAAGTCCAACCAATGTTTTGGGTTCTCACTTTAATCCATCGTATGAACAGTGACTATAGGTACCGGGTTGTCAATGAACTGTACAGCTGTACACCTGCCCTCTCACCAAGCTAAGAAAGCAGAGACAATGGTAATTATATAGGCCTACATTAAATTTGTAATTAGCCTACCATTATCGATGCTTAACCATGTAAGGCTAATTAGTTGTATTAGTTTGAGTGCATTGTCTTTAATTTTTCATTTTATAACTTGTGATAATAACGTTTACTTACCTATCAGTAGCTAAATGTCATGATTTGAGCGCTCACGCGTGTTAAACAGCGTTAACTGTAGTTTAACATTAGAAAACTTCATACCTGAAATAAACCTAATAGAAAGCGAATATAGTTAGCTAGTAGATACTCTTAACTTGCCTTAACTGCACTCCAAGAAAAGTGACACTGCACAATCACCTACCAGACTTTATATTCTGTCAAACAAAAATTGAATAATCCATTCATGTTGTGCTTAAATGTTTAGTAAATGTATTTGTTGATAATGCAGTTTCACGTGCTAGTTAATTAGACGGTATGTAAATGTTCATTGTTGGATCTATTGGACAATTGTAAACCATTTAGTCAGTAAAAGTGTTCACTGTTTTTTTATTATTATTATATAACTTATCTATCCAAATTGACATTTTCTAACTAATAATGAACACATGTGGGCTATGTTAACCCAGAAAACTGATCATAAATTGCCTAGTGTTTGGGTCAATCTTCTAACCCCAAAAAGTTACACTGCTTTGATCGGATGGAAATTAACTGTAGGTTCCTGCTGTACATGGATTCAGGAAAGACCATACTTTCTTTCTCCCCCTTTCTCCTCCTATCCATCCTTTCTTTTGTCCTCTAGAAAGTATTTGTAACACCTCCATTTGTGTTTACCGATTGATTGAAAACACAACAGGGGGGAAGCTGTGATTGTCAGCTAACACCCTTTGACAGCAGAAAGGTTACCTGGAGTTGGTCTTGCAGGAACATATTTGTCACGATCAAGTCATCCATTATGTAATCTAGTGTTTAGGCCACAAAAAAAGACAGGTAATGCAGAACAGATGAAATAGTCCAGTGCACGTTATTGTACCAATGTAAGGACCATGCATTTGCAAAAATTTTTGCTCCATTCCAGTGTTCTTCTCTATTCTGGGCAATGGGCTGGTGCTGCTGATCTCCTACCGGAGGCGGAAGAAGATAATGGGTTCTGAGCTGCTGTGTGTCAACCTGGCTGTGGTGGACTTTCTCTCCTGCATCTTTTTCTATCCGCTGTCCATCCTTTCTTCTTTCAACCATGCCTGGCTGGGACACAACGTCACTTGCATCTACTACGGACTAGGCTGCTTTATCTTCGGCCTGTGTGGGATGTTCACCATAGCTGCCATTAGCGTCATACGCTATCTTAAGACCTGCTACAGTTTGGTGTACGGTGAGAAGACCTTATGGTTGCTGTGTGGTTCAGGGTCCCTCATGATTTTAGAGGACAGATTTAGGAGTTATGTTTGAGAAGCAGGAGCGGGTCCAAAAGCAATGCTTGCCAGAGGTTATGATTATAATATAGAATTTATTATTGGCGAGTAGACATACGCTACTGGCTAAAACAGAGGATAATGCTTTCAGGGCCAAAAATATCTATTTAATCTTTTGGTGCAGTCACAGTGCATTTAGTAAGTTTACACAGAGTCTAGCATTTGCCAGCTATCATTAATCATTTTGTGGTCAGAGGCTTTTTGCACTGAAAGTGTTGCAATGGTTTTGAGCTTTTACAAGAGGTAATATTATCATACGAATACATGTGCCAATAGGCAATGGAGAGACCTACAAATAGGCCATACGCACCTTCATGTAGGAGGAGATGAGATGATTAGTATAATACATTATTCACACATGTAAGTGTCCTCACATGTAAATGTACACTATCTAAACCATAAGACACATGAATAATGAATGGAGGGTGACCTACTTTTAAGTGTGTGTGTGTGTGTGAATAATGTATTATACTAATCATCTCATCTCCTCCTACATGAAGGTGCGTATGGCCTATTTGTAGGTCTCTCCATTGCCTATTG